>JACDJE010000130.1:20770-38054 GCA_016647715.1 Pavo muticus
CCTTTCCCTTTCCCTTCCCTTTCCCTTCCCTTTCCCTTCCCTTCCCTTTCCTTCCCTTTCCTTCCCTTTCCTTTCCTCTTTCCTTTCTTCTTTCCTTTCCTCTTTCCTTTCCTTTCTTTTCTCTTTCCTTTCCTTACTTTTTTTCTTTTTTCTTTTCTCTTCCTTCTTTTTCTTCTTTTTTTTTCTCTTTTTTTTTTAATGTCACTTAAAGTTTTTACTAGCAAGGATATATTTTTCTGAAAGTCCCTGAAGGGTGTCATAGAGCAAACTGAAAATTTCAAAAAGGTACTTGAAATTCACATGTAACTTTAGAACTTTATCTGCATCCACAGTCATTGCTCATGGTACTTGGCCACCATGTTTAAGTTATAGATGTGTGTTCATCTACTGTATATCTGCAAAAAGGGCAAATGCACTAGTGTTTACATGCATTTTTATTTTGAAGCTTTCATGTTCGCTGTTGATAGACATTTAACCCTGTGGTAGACTGTATTTTATTTTTCAGAGGTCACTTTTCCAGATAAATGTGTTGTTTCTTTGAGTGTGAATCCTCAGTCCTGAAAAAGGGAAAACTTAATTTAACATTTCAGTTGCAGCTATGATTTACACAGCTTCTACTTGAAAGAGAAGTTAGCTGGAAATAGAGATCACCTGAGGTGCTAGACTGAGGGAGACACTAAAACCAAAGATAGTCCAGACCTGAAGTGCTCTCTAGTGTCCTGAGCTACAAAATTGTATGTGACTGGCTAAGTTTTGACTGCAAACAATACTGTAAAGGACAGAAGTGTGTTTAAGTTTTAGAGAACTATGATGAAATGCTTCCTGCTTAGGAATTATTGGTCAAGCACAGACAGCAGCCAAACTCATTTCCCTCTCCCACAGTGTGAGAGGAAAATTGTGTGTGAAAATTTGTGGATCAAAATTTTTGACGCTTTACTAAAGAAAGCAAAGAAAAGAGAAAATTGTTCATTGCTTCCCATCAGCAGGCAAATGTTCAGCCACTTTATAAGATGCAGGGCCTCAGCATGCATGACATTTGCTTGAGGAGGCAAACACCATGACTGTGAATGTCCCCCCTTACTCCTCCTTTCCCTGTGAGCATTGGTGAGCACGATGTCGTATGGTATGATTATCCCTTTGGTCTCTTTCAGTCAGCTGTCCAAACTGTACACCCACCCAACTTCTTGACCACTTGCATCCTAGTCGCTTTTGGGATGGAGGGGTAAGAGTGACAGCCCTTGTGAAAGTTGTGATGTTGTGAAAGTACTGTTCAGCAACAACCAATGTAATGGTGTCATATCACTGGAGTTCCAGCACAGGCACACAGCAGCCTAAGGGAAAAAACATCCTCCTCTAGAGAAGAAGCAATTAACAAGTGTAGTAGCAACAGTAAAGTGAAGAGCAACATAAGTACTTCTTGGCATCTGGCCTGACTGTACTTCCCTTATAGCAAAGGATGATACTATGCCCCCATCTAGCTCTCTATGCTTTGTTTGGCTTTTCCTTGAGGCTCGTGCGAGCAATCTCATGGGAATATGGAGATGTTTTATTTGCATCGCACCAATAGGCATCAGTATTTCATAAGGCAAATGAAAGATTGCCTGTGTTGTCTGCAGTCCAAGTATACAAATAGGGAGAGTCACAACAGCACTTATTACAAAAAGTAGAGAAAAATGATCCAGTATCTCAGGAGCAATTGGCGGCAATTTCACAGCAGAAACAGGAGTGTTGTGTGCTCATAGATCCCATAATAACTTAAACATTCTCTTTCCAAGAATGGTGCCTCCTTAGGCTGTGTGATGGGCACAATTTTTTCTTCCTCAAAGAAAAACCTTACTGAATTTCTGCCTCTCCCAGAACCTGACAAGTCCCTCAGACATACATGAAACCATGAATCACTGAATCCCTGAATAACTGAGATTAGAAAGGACTTGAGATCATCTATTAAAACCTCCTCTGTTAAGACAGAATAAACTACACACAGCTGTCTAGCTCTATATCCAGTGAAGTCTTGAGTAACATCACAGATGGAATCTTCACATCTCTGGATAACCTCCAGTGTTTGACCACTCTCAGAGTAAAGAAGTGTTTTCCTGTGTTCAGAAGCAGTTTCTTAGTTTTGTTTTTTAATTTGTTCAGTGCTACCAGTGGGCACTACTGAGAAAAGTCTGACTCTCTCTTCTTCATTCCCTCTCGTCATGTACTTATTTATATGCATCTTTCCAGGTCTTCTCACTATGCTGAACAGTTCCAGTTCTCTCTACCTCTCTAGTCCTTTAAGAAGGAGGGAAATGAAAGACATCATAGTATTAGTCACATAAGAGCCAGAGGTTGTCTATTTTTCTTTGTTTTAAGATGGTGATTGATAAGTCTTTTTCTTTCCAGTACTATGGAATAAGGAAGCCAAATGAAGCTCTAAACTACTATTTGTGCATCCTGTTCTACATTTTTTCTCTGCCCATGATCATGCTCCTAGTAAGTGATTAAACGTTTTCACAAAAATATAAAGTGTATTTGTGTGTGTGTGTGTGTGTGTGTGTGTTTTAAGAGATCTGAATCATTTTAGCTATACTTTTGGCAAACTTCATTCACTTCATCTTCCTGGCATTTCATTATATTTTACGATCACGAAATCAACTCTACAGCAACAAAGCGAAACACGGCTCTTTGAAATAAATGTTGTCATTAACAAGCTATGCCAGGCACAGTGACAGATTTGCAGCTGTAACAAATAACATTTCCCACAAAGTTCTCCTGTCTGACAGAAAATCTGTGATATTACTGCAGGCAACAGAGTTGGAAGCTAAAAGATTGATTGATGCAAGAGGATAATTGAAACCTCAGTAATGTCACATGCATGTCAACCTAACAACCAAGCTACTGCTCTAAGATAACCTTTATCGTGAAACAATTTTTCCATGAATAATTCCCCCCAATACACACACACTGAGAGCATGGAATATTTCTTAGTGACCATGAGTTACTTAATAATAATTTATCCTAACTGATATATTCAGTCTAGATCTCTAAAACAAAAATTTGGTTTTTTACTTCTGGAATCTCAGGTTCCTGGAGTCAGTTTGAAGTTGTTGGCAAATTCAAGAATGTGTGTATCTAAATTATCAGATGACTATTTTAATGTTGACTTCAGATCACTCTTAAATTTGGTGCATATCCAAAATGATATATACAAATATTTCAACCTAGTATTTTTTATATCAGAAACCAAAATTAGTTCTCTCAATAAAATGTGGCATACTTCAGATCAGTTGTATAGATTTTATACTTATGCTAAATTTAAAATATTTTACCGTATACTATGATTATGTCATTTATTTACCATTATTCTGTGTTCAGCTCTGACAGGAACAGGACTTACCAATGGGCTGAACTGTCAGCAGCCTCTGTTGACAGTCTTGCCCGTCTCTTCCTATTTTTGTCTGTTGCTGATTTTCTCTCTAGATACATCTTTCCTCAAGTTCCCCTCAGGTCTTTTTCAATCTCCGTAAGTTTTTTCTTTCTCTTCTCTCCACAAGCTTTGTTTCAACTGTTCTTACAATCTGTGGACTGATTCCTGCAGTTCCTAAGCATTCATCATATTCTCAAAAGCAGCTTTGGCTGACTTCTTCACTAGGGGCAGCACAATTTCACCCTGTGGTTATGAACTTTTTCCTATGTCTCTTTTCTGTTTTACTTCATTGACTGGAAATTTGATTCCTTTTTTTTTCCCCCCGTACTTTTATTAACTTTTTCATTCTGCTGCCTTTATTGTTCGCTGTTTTTCTGTCTCTCTTCTACTAACAGAATAAGAGAAGAGTGAAGTAGGAAGCAATCCTCTGTTTGGGTGGGACCTCTAAGAGCCTAAAACAAATACTGACTGTATTCAGAAAAGTAGAAAGAACTGTGAATAAATTTATTTCAATGTAATTTTCCAACTTTCTGACATCAAAAACAAGCCAGCCATTAAAATATGCACTTACTTGTAGAGTGTGCTTTTATTATTTTTTGAGGATTTTAAAATTTCTTTACTTTTTTTTTTTTCCTCAGTACCTTACATTTTAATGTGTAGTCACATAATCACAGAATTATAAAATAACAAAACCTCAGAGGTTGGAAGGGACCTCTGGAGATCTTGTAGTCCAACCCCCTGCTAAAGCATGTTAACTAGAGTGGGTTGCACACAAAACTGTCCATGCAGGTTTGGTTATCTCCAGAGAAGACTTCTCTGTGCAGCCTGTTTTAGTGCTCTGTCACCCTCACAGTAAAGAAGTTCTTTCTCATCTTCAGATGGAACTTCCTGTGTCCCAGTTTGTGACTGTTTCCCCTTGTCCTTTCACTGTGCATTACCAAAAAGAGCCTGGCTCCATGCTCTTGACATCCACCATTTAGATATTTGTAAGTGCTGGTAAGATTCCCTCTCAGCCTTCTCCAGACCAAACAACACCAGTTCAGAACAGTTTCCCCATAAATGAGATTGTCGACGGTTTACGGGCTGGTTCAGCCCAGTTCCGTGACCAGTGGGGCGGAGGGATCTGCAGATACACGCCTCCGGAAATGAGAAACAGGGGACCCCAAAATAATTAAAAACAGTGGCAACAATCCAAGGAGAAACAAACTAATTTTACTAAATATGGTATTGGAATGCAAGATAACACACTATAATACAATATAATTAGAATTGAAGCTAATAAATCAAATATAATGAGAGAGTATCTGAAAGCTGTGGGCCTTATGCTAGTGCTGAGGCAGTGCATGCAGTTGGGACGAGCAGCAGCAGCGAGGAGAGGCTGATGATCAAAAAGAGAGATATCAGATGACCCACCAAGGCCTTATATTTGTTCCCCCTGAGCAGAAATGATAACAGCACAGTGAACAGCCTTCCGGGAAATGTAGTTCTTCTTCTCTTCTGGGTCAGGTGCCTGGAACTGGAGCATTAACTCTTTAACTCCCAGTGCACTACATGATGTTATGATGTGGAATACCGATAACCAAAAATCATAAAACCATGATAGAGATGCTCCAGGCTCCTAGTCATCTTTGCTGCCCTCCACTGGAGTCTCTCTAGAAGTTCCCTGTCTTTCTTGAATTGAGAAGCTCAGAACTGGACATTGCACTCCTGACACAGTACTCACCAGGGAAGAGTAGAGGGGGAAGATCTCCTTCCTCGACCTGCTGGCAATACTCTTTGTAATGAACCCCAGGATACCATTGGCCTTCTTGGCCACAAGATCACACTGCTGGCTCATGGCCACTGTTGTCCATTGGGACACCCAGGTCCTTCTCCAAATAGCTCTTTTCCAGCAGGCCAGCCCCTAACCCAGACAGATGTGTGTCGCTTTTCTACCCCAGGTGTAGGACTCTACACTTGTCCTTGTTGAATCTCATCAGGTTCCTCCCCACCCAACTCTCCAGACTGTCCAGGTCTCGCTGAATGACAGCACAGCCTTCTGGTGTGTCAGCCACTCCTCGCAGCTTTGTATAATCAGCAAATTTGCTGAGAATGCATTCTATCCTTTCGTCCAGGTCATCGATGAAGATGCTAAACAACACCAGACCCAGTACCTATCCCTGGGGAGCACCACTTCCATCTAGACCCCGTGTCTCTGATCGCAACCCTTTGAGCTCTGCAAGTCAGCCAGTCCACCTCACTGTCCACTCATCTAACCCACACTAAGCTTACCCAAGAGCATGTTATAGGAGACAGTGTCAAAAGCCTTGCTGAAGTCAAAGTAGGCAAAATCCAGCACTCTCCCATCTTCTACCCAGTTGGTCATGGCATCATCTTGACCAGATTAGTTAAGCAGGATCTCCCCTTAGTGAATCCATGTTGTCTACTCCTGATAACCTTCCTCTCATCCAATTGCTTGGAAATGACATCCAGAATAAGTTGTTCCATCATCTTCCCAGGGACAGAGGTGAGGATAACTGGTTCACTTTGACTGTATAGATTTCATTTTATTTGGTGTATTTTTGTTCATATTCAGGTAAAAACCTCCCTAAATTTAAACAGAATTTTAATTTATCCAAATTTAAAGGTGAGAATTGAAATGTAAAAAAGAAATACTTCTTTTTAGAGCAAATATTAATTTAGTAATTTTACACTCATACATTTTTGTGAATTTTCTGTATTTCAGAAGATTTTCAGAATATTTTTTTAGAACAATCTACTTTATTAAACTCAGAATAAATCTTAACAAGATTAGGGTGCTGCTATATGGCTTAGTGTCAGCTGGCTTGTGTCACTGGACATTGCCTCCTAGAGTCTCTGCTGAACCATGTCTACAGTTGCAAATCTGCATGTGGACAGGAAGCCATCCTCCTATGGCCCCAGCCCCCAGCACTGACTCGCACCTTGAGAGTTTCCATTTACCAACCAAACTATTTTCTTCTCCTTTGGTACAACTTGGGGTTCAAACTTCTGTAGCTGCAGGATCTGCAAGAAGATCCAGTGTCTCTCTTTCTTGCCATCTCTGATGTTACACGTTGTGCTGAGCTCTTCACTCAGATCCTTTGCCTTGTGACACAAATCCTCTGCCTGAGAAGTTCAGCCACACAGCTCTCCAGTGAATGTAAGGCAGATAGCAGGTCAGGCATAACAGGAAATACAACATGCTTTTCCTAGCAGAGGATAAAAAGACTTCCTTGAATTCTGCTCTTCTCTCCAGAGACTTGTTATATGGACCAAAAGAATTTGCTGTGGAATATCTTGTTTCTGTGAGTGAACTTTTATTCCTTGATTTATTCATAAAACAGTTTCCAAATGGCAGAAATACACGAAACTGAATGTATACTTGGTAATACATAATTTAAAGTAGGAGACTGCAAGTGAAAAACTGTAATTCTACACAACTGCTATGAGAAAGTATACATGCCATGTTTATCCATAATATAACTGACTACATAGTAGAATAATCATTAGAAAAACTCATTTTATGATGTGTTCCTATCAAAAAGGAAAAACTATGAAAAGGGGAGAGTAGGAATTTTTCGCCTTTGCCTTCCTACTAAGAGTCTGGTTTGACCCCATTCTCTGTATTCCGCTTGCATTTCAAGTGATTATCCAAATCTTCTGCCATCTGCTCATTGCTAGCCCTCAAACAGGTAAAAAAAACAGGCAGCTTTCTTAGACATAAAACATAAAATCTAAATGCCTCAAGAGACATAATGTTCCTCTATGAAAACTGCAAGTTATATAAGAAGAAAAGTAACACAATAAATAAATAAATAATATGTGACTCTGCCAGAAATTAACTCTTAATGCCATTACTGTAATGAAGCTTAAGGTCAAAAGAAAGAAATAGGGATTTTAAATTAGTATTTTCACTGTGGTGATGGAACCACTGCTGAGACCCCTAATCTGCTCACGCTGACAGACCCATTATCTGCAATTATTCTTTATTCAAGTGTAAACTAGCATTATGCATGGAGCTGTTGCTACTGTAATAAAATTTTAAAAAGCTCTGTACTATAAGAAGTAGCTGACTTCACCAAGCTACAGAGTCCTACTGTAAAAATGTTTCCCTCCATTTGCTGTCATAACTTGGCTTTTATTCTATCCTTTTGAAGAAATGAAAATTAATCAGTTGAGGTCTCTATTTGAATTTAATGGATTAAGAAGAGAAATAGAAGGAGAAAATGAAAGAAAAATAGAAAGAGACAGATGGCTTTAGAACTCAGGAAAGATCTGCTCCCGTTAGCACATCCCTTTCTATACCTTCTCTCTGCACTTCCTCTAAGGAAGCAACACACATGTAAGTGAAGTCTTACTCCTGACATCTGAGGAGCAAGCTTTTTCATTTCTGCAGACAGATAGTATGGTAGTGACATCACTGATGAATTTGACTGTACTGTTATCAAGAAAACTGAAGCTTTGCATTGCTTTTTATGTGGTATCTGTGGCAGGGTTGTTATTCACAGACAGAGACAGACTTTTATGACAATGTGTAAGGACATTCAAAAATGAATAAATAAATTATTAGGAAAAAAAACCTATCAAAATCTGGCAAATGCACTGACAGCAAAAACAAGTCGTTGAGGAAATCCATACAGAGCAGATTCCAGAGCATGGGAGTGACATTAAGGAGTAAATCCTTTTGTAGCTGTCCTGCTGTTGTATTCTCTCCTCAAGAGTGACCTCCAGTCAGTGTTAGTAGAATGACCCACCACACTGCTCTTATCAGCTGGCTTTACAGCCAGTGTCCCCATTAAAAAGAACATTTAGAAACAGCTGGAATATTTCTTCTGAAATATATCCACAGATGTAACATGCCAAGAGTTTGCTTCACAGGTTTACTTTCTGCCTTGCTGATGCATGTCAGCATGCATTTTCCAGGTCTAAGGGGCCATAGGCTCTCAGCTAGTGCCTGATAGGTGCAACACATCATCTTCCATCATGGCATGAGAAGAGCTCACGTGTTCACACTAGTGAATTCCTGGAACTTCTTAACATTTCAAACAGCTTACATTAACTATTTCATCTTTGACTTCTTTCGTGAAACAGAGAGATAAGCACCAATAAGAACATTAAGAAAGTAAAAACATCATCCCAATGTAGAATTGTTCAGCAGAAGTAAATAGATCTAGGCACAGTTATTGAAAATAAAAGTCATATATATTCCAAGGTATAAAACAGACACAGAAATAGAGAGAAGTGTAAATAATGTCAGAAAAAACTCCTTCATATAGCATGCAACTTCTGATCTCATGAGTCACACACTGCCTTGATTTTAATATTTCTTGTCTGTCACATCAGCATTATTGCATTTTTAAATCTGAACCCAAACCTCGTAATAATCTATTAGATATAGACTTCTTCCCTGATACCAGAGCGGTCCTGTATGAGCAGAAGTCAAGCTTGTACCATGGGTATTATGATAATATATATTGCATTAAAATTAATGGAGGTAAAAGGATTATAAGCAAGCTCTGTAAAAATTAATAAATCATAGAAGTAAGGTTGCTATTTGCCCCGTTCTAATTCCACCTTTATAGAGACCGTTTTTAAATTCACAGTTTGAAGACACTGCTTTTCCCCAATTTTAGCCCTATTGAGCCTGTGGGAAAGGTGAAGAAACAAAGAGGGAGCCCACCTCCTCACCCACACTGCTGGCAGCACCAGCAGTGAGACCCTTCCAGCCACAGCGAGGCCCCGAGGCACCACTGTCCAGAGAATGGCACTTGCTCGTATGCACTCAGTGCTTGTCCCTCGGAAGCAGTGCAGAGATGATGTGGGCTTCATGCAGGTGTTTTCTCTGAAGAGCTCAATTTATCAACACTAAGAATTCTCATCCAAGCAGCTTATAACTCAAATACAGGCTTATTTTCACCAAGTCAGCAGAAACCCCATCCAAGATCCCAAATGCCAAATTCAAACACATTGGATGCACTAAAGATTTTCAGTAAAATAGAAGTAACGGATTTAATGAGGGAAGCAATGTATTTGTGGAACTGCTTTCAAAAAGTCCTGCTCTGAACTAACTCTAGTCACAAAGGATTTCAACCTAGATTTTGCCCCAAGTTTAGTAGAGTTAACATAAACTTAACATTTTTTTACACCAAAAAGCATCAAGCAGCATGAAGAAGTTGAATCTGTGTTTCTGCAGTCAATAAAACACTATAAACGTAAGAAAACTGATGTAGAACAAAAGGGGAATTAGGGATTCTGGTGAATTCTCAGGTCTTTTTTTCTGGAATATAAGGCCCTGAACATGACAGAAATATTTGGATTTTAGTGTAATGTACACCCTACAACTATTAATATCATCTACTTTAATTTATTCATCCTACAAGGATAATGGACAGTGAAAAGGGGCAAGTTATTGTTAGAGCATTCAGCATTTAATGGCTGGCTTTAAAATATCTACCAGAACAAACATGATTGCTATTTAATTAATGTAGAGCTGAATCTATCACACCCATCACCCAAGCACCTTTGCTGTTAAGCAATTTGTTTGTACTGCCTTCTCACAGAAGAAAAGCTATAGATAAAGTAGCCATGCTGATATGAGATATCATTTTAAAGGGAAATAGCTTGTACTGCAGAGGCACTTTGAATTGTTCCATTTCATTTTTCTTGCATTTTCATATGATAAAAACATTTCTGGATGCGTTAAATGTAAACCATTCATATAAAGGAATATGAAATTCAATCCTCCTTTGGGATAATACGATATGATTTCACAATTCTTTAAGCAATGCCTAAAAGGTCAAGCAAGTGTGAAAATTGTAAAGGTAACTCATCAGAAATAGGATGAACAGCAGTAGCCAAATGGAAAAACAGAAAAAAAAAAGGTATAAAAGATGCACTGAATAATTTTTATGATAGGTATAATTTCTAGTAGATTAACTGAGTAATTTATACATGAACCTCTGTGAAAATCAAGAATAATCTTTCTGTGAACTTCAAAATTATTAGTGCTAGCTATGGTGGCAGGGACAGCTTCTGAAGGGAGCCTAATGCAGTCTTCACAGCTCTATTTGTAAAGCAGGAGGTATGGCACAGCACAAAACTGGAGCAATGACAAATCTGATTATACGTGTGACTTCTATATTTATAATTATTTTTCTTATAGTATTTTCTCTCTTCCATTACCCCTTTCATTTACCATAAATATTTTCATTCACATTCACCATCAAAATTAAGACCTAAAAAATCACTTGCTTGATCTTTTAGGCATTGCCTAAAGAATTGTGAAATCATACTGTATTATCCAAAAGGAAAATGGAATGTCATAGTCCTTCATGTGAATGGTATACATTTAACACATCCAAAAATATCTTTAAAAGAAAAGATTAACTAAATTTTTTCTATTGACTTTGTTTTAGTCTTTCTCTTTTTTATTTTCGTTGTAGTGTTATTTGATCTTCCATCCTAAGAAAAAATCATGTTAACCCATGCGGCCTGCTGTAAGATTTGCCTCAAATATACTGGAAGAAGAAAGGAAACACAAGCTCATATTTCAACGATATAATGTTTGATTGGTTTTACTCTCAATTTGTAAACTGGGAATATCAAAATCTTAAGGAGCTGATTGTTCAGAATAGCAGTTTATTTTTAGCACATCTATGATTTTAATGTCTTCTTATATCCACTGTGATGTCCTCTTCTTCAAAAAACTCTACAGAACAAGATGGTTTTCTGAAAAAGTAATGTGCAGAAGCTGAGAGATCAACCTGACTGAGGTATTTTCCTAATTAACCAGAACTGAAGTAGACAATTTTAAATCTATAGGCAATTGAGGATGCTAAATATGTGATTTGTCTGGTGCAGGAGGTGGGTGAACTGAGTGAGGCCCTAAAAGGTGTTTTGTTGCACAGTTAAAAGAATATAATGACTGGTCTTCTCTGCTCGATCACTTCGTAATCTGGAAGCCCTTGGGCTCTGGGCGTCTGCAGGAACAGCTCTCCAATGGTCACTGCTACATGTCCAGATGCTGTATGGGCTGTTAACCTTCAGCTTTCCTTCACCTCCCCCTCACCCCATCTATGTACCTTGTAAAAACTCTGAAGGAGGGGCAGTATGCTGTAAGCATTCTCCTAAATATCTTCCTGTTCAAGGTACACAGACTTTCCACAGCGTGTACTCTGTATAAAGGGACTGAGTCCAAACTGAACCATACATCATATTTCCTAGGAAAATGACAAAACTGCTGAAATAAAGAAGCTTATTTTTATGCCGGTGGCCCAGAATATCTGACAGCCACAGAAAAGGGTAGCCTAACACAATCATTCCTGAATAGCTGAAAACTCTTTATTTTCCGAACAAGAAAAAGTAACATGAAAAACATTTATTTTCTGACACTGCATAACAGGACAAGAAAATCACTTCATATCACTGTTATGTCTCAGCGGACTGCTCTGAAATCAATGATCCTAGCAGCCTTCATACTTTTGGTGCTTATCCAACTTAACCTTAATTATACATTTTAGCTATGCAGCTTAGAGAGTTATAAGTCTTGTGGAACAACACACAAAAAAAGAGTGCAATTATGTGAGCTAAATACAGCTTGGTAAGTATATGGCTGACTGATATTCATCTTCCAGCTGGGATCTGATAGCTTCTTTGAAGGAAGACACAGTCACTCAGTTAGTCTGGCGCTCCATCTTATTCCCTTTCTCTACTTCCATGCCAGTTATTTCCACAAGATGAAGGACTGGAAGTTATAACACACCTGCTTATTGCATAGAACAAAAGTAGGAAAAAAGTCATTTAAAATTTTCTTCATCCTCTTTCCCCTGGAGACCGTGAGGAAAAAAAGATTTCCTGCAAGTCCTACAGATAACTTCTTTTTGAATCAGTAGAGGTGGTGATATAAAATCTTTGTCAACTTGCAGCCTACAGGATAAAAAACGACTCTGCCCTCTTAGAAAGAAAGGAAATTCTACTGCGTCTTCTTAAAAAGCCCATTCTGGAGCAGCTCTTTAAGAGAATACTGTCTCTCAAGCTATTTTTGAAATTCTTCCAAGACACTTCATTAATTTGGCTCTCTCCTCCTTCTGGAAATTCATACATAAATTGCCATCTTATACTGAATAATTTTGTCCTGCTGCATGTTTTCTTCTTTGGAATTATGTTCTGCTGTAATCTGTGTTAGTTTCTGCAAGAAACTACTGTACTAAATTGCTGCTGCGATACAATCCCTTTCTTGTTAAATGAAAGCCAAGAAAACACTCATTTGTTTTTTTTCTAAATGATTATAATGAATTACTCTTCCTTTCCATATTGATTCTGTGAAGAGATTCCAATTACATTATCTTATTTTGGGTTATGCTGAAGTGGATGGCAAACTCCAGCCTTGCAAGTATCATCTGGGTCAGTGGGTCTTCATCAGTGTAACTAGGATATAGTTTTCTACGGCACACTTCAGATGTAGTAATTCGTCCTAATGTTAAGAGAACTTATCAGTATTCTTCCTTACAAGTCTTGCATCCTTCAGTTCCTCATTTGCCTGCTTTGTAAAGTTATCCTTGGAATGGTGAGAATATTTCTGAGTTCACCATAAAGACATTGCAGTGAAACAATAAGAAGAAAAACCTGGACTGATGATCTGATCTCATCAATTTTAAACTATTTTTACACAGTAAGATTTAGACTTCATTACAGTATAGGTTTTTCTGACAAATACATTTAACTTACACCAACTTTATGTTGTTATGTCACTAGTAGACTTTTTAGGGGTTTGTCTACACTGCCTTCAGATTTTAGATCAATGATCGAATTTTTGAGGCAAATTTTTCTATTATTTGCTGGCAGACTGTTATACTTTTGGGTGAAGCTAATCTAGAAGATGACCCCCTGGAATGCATTTTAATAATGGATACTCACTGCAAAGTCTCAGATTACAGGAAATCTGAATTAGACCCCCTGGCGGTGTGAATTACAAGAGTAAAGGAAAACTATTAAATTGCAATGATTTTGCCTCCAAATCTTCTCACATCACACCACCCAGTTTACAGACATAAACACAGCCCTTTTTAATGCAGTTTAACAACACAGTTAATGTAAACTGTTAGATTTAAAAACATATATCTGAATTGAATCTGAAAGTTCATTACACGGTTTATATAGTACTTTCATATTTACACATCAGTATTTGGTAAGGAAAAGAGAAAAACAAATGAAATAGTGGGGAAAGAAATAAAAACTGCAAATGAGTTCAACTTTCATGGACCAGGCAGTTGTTACCCCTTCCACAGAGCTCAGTAAGATTTTATCTACGAAATAAAATCAGATACAGTATGTCTAGTATTCTATATAAATGAGAAAGAATTCTCAAATCAAGCTCTTTAAAGAAAGATTACAGGAGAAAAAGGAACATTCAACCATAATACAAAAGCATGTTGTAAAGAGAGAGCAAACAATACTTATAGCAGACATCGTATATCTTGTAAAATACACAGTCCAAAATTAAAATCCTTGCAGTAGTCTTCTAAAATGTCATACTCTTCTCTACAACAGTGTTGTTCACTTACACTTGAGAAAAACCCAAGAACAGAAAATTGGGAATGCAGATGGTGCAGAAGAGCTGGTTGGTGGTTTTATCATCTGAAAAGTGAGTCTCTGCAGTAAATAACTATTCAATCAAGTGAAACCCTTTTCATGTGGTAAAATTCTTATAATTGCAATTCCTAATCATAAAATTGGACAGGAGAAGTGACTGTCCCACAGAGGGCTTTAAATACAGCTTTTAATAAATACTATGTACATATTGCTAAAACTATAAATCATTGTGGTTTCCCTACTGACCTGGTAAAAAGAAATGGTCAACACCATGAATATAGTAACAGAGATTTACTTCTAAATCTTTATGCTCTTGTTCACTTTCTCTCTCCAAGGACTAACAAAAAAAAAAAAAAAACAAAAAAAAAACCAATGAACAATATTAATGCTGAAAAATTTCTGTAAGTAAATAGAGCCATAAAGAATAAAGACTGCTAGCTGCTCTGAAGCAAAGGTGGAACTCCTTAAGGCTGAAGGATTCATATGGAAGCCACAAAATCAATGTAATGCAAGAAGGATGTGAAAAAGAAAGTCTTGCCATTATCACTGCCTTGTTTTGAGGTTAGTTCTGTGGATATTTGGAACAGTCTCTAGTTAATTTTGGTTACTCTGGAAACTGATCTATGGGCCCTGTTTTATGCACTATGAACACTGTTTGCCTTTCTCATGGATGAGACTCCAAGACACTCTGACTTCTTGGGAGGGTTCCAATCAAGCTATAAGGAATATTTCTGTGACAATGTAGTTCAAAAATATTGAATGTAGAAACTGGCCAAAGGTAATCAGTGAGATTACATAACTTTTATTATACTATGTTTGAAAGCATTTGTTACATACACATTACTGCATATTAAATTGTGTTTACTTATTTTTAGAGCGCATTTTTAAATTTCACCAAGAGTGTTCTATGCAAACATGTGAAGTAGGCATATTTTGTGGACTGAAGATAACCCATGTGAATGTCTCAGACACACTCACACAAAGCACCTCCAGGTTCACAGGTATGCTTTTACAGATCCCCCAAGTGTTGGCCCAACCCCTTTGTCCAATGCTCCTGCCCAGATCCTGGCCCATAGGTCCCCTACTCACCTGTTTTGCCTTGCCTTCCAGGTTATTTTCTCTGTACAGTTTTGTTTTTACCTTTACTTATTATCTCTTTTACATTTCATGTGTTTTCCTTGATCAGATAACCTTAATGAAGCAGATGCTCTCGCCTTTCATATAGCACTACAGTACCCTCAGCTCCTCATCTCTGGGATGGTTTGTGAGTTCTAGAAAAGCAGGGCCTGGCAGAAGCACCTGCCCCAGGACTTCTCCTTAGGTTTGAGAGGGCTCTAATTGTTATAAATAAAATAAAATAATCACTATTTTTTGTTTTAATTTACATTTTTGAATACTGATACTGTATTTAAAACTAGCTGGTATTCAATAGAGCCAAGGAACTTGCTTCTATTCTAGGAACATGAAACACACAGACAAAAAACAAACAGTGCAGCACCGGGGGATCCGTGTGCTAGATTTAAAGGGTTTTTAAAGTTGTCTGAGCCTTGCTAAATGTGAAGAAGTTTTTCCTTCCCGCAGCCTTCTGAGGCCAGGAAAAACTGTTTCCATTTCAAGGCACGCAAGACAGAGAAAAAGACTACATAGTAGTCTCCCGGAGATTATTGTGTTTCCCTCCGTGTTCATTATGTTAGTAACCCATTCCCGTTTTCTCTGCCCTGTAAAGAAAGAAAAACATTCATCTTATAGCTCATGCACCTTATTACTCCTTCAGTCTTCACCTGAGGTCATGAGTTATTTGTTCAAATATTCCACATCACAACACAAATATGTAGCTGATAATCAGCAATCGCTGTTTAGTGGCTTCTTTGCCTAGGTGCCCTGCAAATCACAAAATCATCAGATGGTTAACTACAGAGGCATACAGTTGCCATTTTGCTTCAGTTCTTCAGCAACTATAAATTTAAAGTGTTTGCAAGTGGTGGCAATCACTATTTGTGTGTAGTAGAGTTTCATAAATAAGTGCTAGTATTTTGGATTCATACTTGTCAAAAACTCTGAAAACAAAGCTCAGCTCTATTAAATCCATTAAATTTGCATTGGGCCACCCTCTCTTTTAATAAAATCTTTGGGTGTTGCTACAAACTTTTAAGATTCCTCCCAACTGCCACATTTCAAGGTTAGAGGAATTCCATTTTAATGTTAAGGGAATTTAGTAAAGGCTTAATTTTTACTATCTGCTTCAATTTAAAACAACAGTCTTCATTTCTTTCTCTTCACAGATGTTTCTATTAATATTTTATGACATGTAGCAGTATAAGGATGTAGATTCTTAGGGTTTTTTTCCAGCTTAGTTATATTCATCTGTCACTTATTACATTTCAATACTGACTTTGTAAGCATTTCAAAAAAAATCTGGCTTGGCCATCATCTTTCATCTCTGTATTCTTTTGCTGATCCGCTGAGTTTGTCTTCTTTTTCTGAAACAGA
The DNA here is from genome assembly GCA_016647715.1 of Pavo muticus. Taxonomy (NCBI): domain Eukaryota; kingdom Metazoa; phylum Chordata; class Aves; order Galliformes; family Phasianidae; genus Pavo; species Pavo muticus. The sequence continues at coordinate 37,260 of JACDJE010000130.1, forward strand.
GTACATTCTTCCAGCTGTTGCCACTTAAGACAGAAGAAGTACTAACCATGTTTCTCTTTATTGGTACCAAAAGTCAAGAATATCTAAAACTGCAGTTGAAATTCCAAGCAGATAGTGCTATTAAGTCTAAAAAAAAACATTACATACATTGTATATAATCTCATTTCTTTAAAAAATAATTTCTTCCTTCTCTAATTAAATAACTGTTGAGAAAAATCTTGAGGCTTGCAGATTGCCTTCAATTCTAAGGTCATTATAACACAGGCTTCAAAGTTAATGTGAGTGTCCAAAACTATAAATCTTGTCTGAATATTTGCAATTTTTCTATGTAACCTTTCAAAGTCACTGTGGGATTATATTTTAAACATCCTTCTAAACTCTCATCAGGATATTTTATAGTGTCATTGAGGAACCAAGTTTTATGTCAACAAGCACCAGCTATCCATTATCTTAGTGTTATCTTTGCTAAGTCTAAAAATCACAAAAACTTTTAAAATGTCAATTTAATCTAGATTTGTTAGGTTGTTGTTAGAACTGAGAAGAGCTATAATCCTTTTTTTTTTTTACAAAATTCAGTAGGTGGACAGAGGTGAGGCTGCCACATCTCCATATCCCCTCTTTCATCCAGTAACAAGGCTGAGCATGCACTCTCAATAGGCACTGACGTATAGAGTGCCTGATACATGCAGTACATAAATACACATTCAAATGGCCAGCCTTTTTCACAAGGAAGGAAGGAAGGAAGGAAGGAAGGAAGGAAGGAAGGAAGGAAGGAAGGAAGGAAGGAAGGAAGGA
>JACDJE010000130.1:39216-88577 GCA_016647715.1 Pavo muticus
GGGAGGGAGGGAGGGAACACCACAAGAAACTGGGGTAATAATTGAATGTCAACTTCACCCAATTATCCCATTTGGTGAATAAGGATGAAATCCAGTTCATGGAAATATATAAGTACATATGCTTGTATGCAGTATGAATCCCTCCACTAGCTGGCCTTAGGCACTCTATGAATCCAGTAGCTACCAAAAAGCTGAGGGAAAGTTCTGGATCCAGTCTTGGTCTCCTCAGTACAAAAGATATGTGGACATACTAGACTGAGTCCAAGAACACCAGGCCCTTTTGTTTCCTGTCCCTCAGAAAGATATCAGAGCATTTCTCATAAAAAGAAGTAATGAGAGAGCCTGGACTGTTCAGTCTGGAGAGTTTAAGGTTCAGAGGGGATCTTAGCAATTTGTATAAATACTTCATGGGAGAAAATGAAGAGCAGAGAGCCAGAGTCTTCTCGGTAGTGCCCACTGACACAACAAGAGGCAGTGGGCACAAAATAAATAACAGGGAACTTGATTCGAACATTGGAGAACGTTGCTTTACTGTGAGTGGTCAGACACAGGAATTGTTGCCCAGAGAGGCTATGGACTCTCCAACCATGGAGGTATTTAAAACCCAACTGGACACAGATATAGGCAGCCTAGCCTAGCTGACCCATATTGAGCAACACAGTTGGACAAATATAATCTCAAGTCTCTTTAAAATTGCTTTTTACAATGCTACTGAGGTGTAGAAATTAGTGTGTTTTAGACTTTCAGACAGTATATATTTCTCCTGGAGAGTCTACATGCTTTGTGCATATGTGAATTTGCATGTATGTACATGTTCTAGGAAAAGAACATCTGATTGATATAGAATAAAAAATAAGAATGAGTAACATTATTTTCAAGAAATGTAACTTCTGCCTCCAGAAATACAAAAACAAAAAGAGAAGCTACAATAAATAAATAAATATATAAATAAGTAAAATTAAAAATTAAAAAGAGAGAGAGAGAGAGAGAGAAAACAGAAACAAAAATGGCTGAAGAAGGGGAAATACTTGGTTGATTGAATCAGTGCAGCAGCATCCCAAGAATGCTCTAAGTTGCCACTCTTTCGGACCTTCTGCTTCTCCTTTTCCTCTTGAAGGTGATAATTTCCAGTATAGTTCACTAGTAATAGCTAATGTTCACTTTCAATGCATTAACTCATCTTCTTTGAAAAGAAATGTACACTATGTTTTTCAATCCCACCTATTACTCACTCACATTTTTACAGGAACCAATCACCCTGCTGCCAGAGCAGAGGTGTGCGGAAGAACTATTTTCCTCTTCTCCTCCCCTCCATGTGAAGACTATTTCAGTCAAAGTCTAGCTTTCAATAAACTGAAAATTCTGCCAACTTTGTTTTTAAATCACATTGGATAAATTGCAAGCTATCAAGAAAGAAAAATCTTAAAAGCTATTTTTCTGTCACCTGGGTATTATTATAGTCCTTCAATGAAATACAAGAGCTAGCCTTACACTTAGTGTAAACAGCATATACTGCTGAGTGCAGTGCAATGTGAAGTAAGCAAATTAAGCTAAAGATGCCACTGACAGTGAAGTAGTTCATGCAAAATTCTTATTTTTAATGAGCATTCTGGAATCATTAAAACTTCCATCATGTCACTTAATAATTTCAATTAATTTGTAAGGAAACTTTTTTCTTTTTGTAATCAGTCTCATTCAGTATCAGCTCTGCACCATATTCTGCTTGGTGGTTTCATGACAAATGCATGACCACAATGCATCAGTAGAAATGTTTTAGTCTAATGGACATATAATCCATGAACAAAATATCTCTGAGATATCATGATCTTGGAAAAGTTTGATATTAATGGCATCAAGGGAGCTATTATGATCCAGTCTGCTAAAAAGAGTATTCAGATTAATTAGATTCAGGCCCATTCTACTCTGAAGACTGACTTACTCTTGATCTAATACGATATTCCAAATTCCTTCTATAAAGTTAATTTGAAATATAATGGAGGCTTATTAAAGGAGTATTTAGGTATATAAGTGTGGTGAAGATGGCTACATAGTTTGCAATTTTTAGTTAAAATCACAAATGCCAGGATGAAGTCTGAGTATAAACCATTTGTGATTTTATTCAGTTACTATTTTAACTTTTATTCTTTTTACTATTACTTTAAAACATGGTCTGAGAAGAATTCAAAATTTTTATAAATATCATTATAGATAAAAGAATCTTATAGTGCATTTAATAGCTGATTTGCAAACAGTCTAATACATACTTTATACAAAGCCCCTTGAGTAACATTGACTATGCAAGAGGCTGATTTCTGGAAAAGGGCTATAAAACCCTGCAATTATAATCAGGTTATGAATGATATTCTCACTTAATTACAAATCCTGATTAGGGTCTTCAGTGTTAGGTTCTTTTTAATATTAAGATTAAATAATGAGCTCCATAAAAGCTATCCAGTTTGCCTGACCTTTATCTAACACTGGAACAGTGTAAGTGTGCCTTTTATGAGTGTGTTAGCTCAATCTATGTGCCGACTGTATTTGAATTCCATTAATATATCTACTTTCAGAACACAGACTAATAAAATAAGAGATAGGCACAGACTGGCAAAAAAGGCTATTTTCATGGTCTTATGACCTAGAGAAGTATCCTAAGGGAAGGCCACTAAGTAAATTAGGGAATTTTCAGACATATGTATAGGATGTCTAGTCAGAGATGCTTGAATTTAAAGACAAGTATGGAGGCAGTGCAGAAAATTATAATTATTAATCTATAATAATCCTCCTTATAATTAAAATCTATTTTTAATCTGCTTAAATTCATTGGTTTAATTTTCAGATTCATAAATTCATACATTCTATGAAACTCCCAAATTTAATACTGTAGTCTCTCTACTGGAAAAAAAATATCTTTGAGTATTTTATGAGAATTCATAGAATACTAAAAAAAACAACCTGCTTTGGCAGGGGGGTTGGACTCGATGATCTCTGGAGGTCCCTTCCAACCCCTATAATTCTGTGATTCTGTGATTCTGTATCAAAAAAGGCATTTAATCCAGTCCTGCTGTTTTTCTCAACAATTTCAGTGATAAAGCTTAGCTTGCAAGAACTTCTGTGGAAAATGAACTACTGGGTCATGGGCAGGTAAGTACTGCCAACAAAGCTAAAATGTGCTCACATGGTATCTGCTTCAGAAGTTGTACAATTTCATAACAAATAAATATTACCAATATTACCAACACCGAATATAGAAATAATTCTGCAGAAAATGTAATGTAAAATAAATGCAGCGTTCCAAATCTCGAATAGTTATTTTCAAATGCTATTATCAGTTTTTCTGAGGATTGAGATTAAAGGTTCTCTTCCTCTGTTTCTTAAGTTTCTCTGGTCCTTACTTCCCTCTTCAGAAAGAAGCAGTGAATATGACATCTGTCTATCTGTTAAGTCTGGCCAGAAAAAGGAGGAAGAGCAACACAAATCACTGAGTTGCATTTTCCTTTAAGTATTGTTAAAGTATGGCCAAAACTGAAAGATTTCTTCTTTTTTGCATTTTATTTTCCAGTGGAACTTAAAATATTTTATTTAAAGGTGCTTAATGTTTCTACAATAAGAATAAAATGAACTTTACATTTTTTTCATGATAGTTGACATTTTAAAAGCAAAAATCAAGTAATCTAATTTGGTGAGGAAGTATAAGCCAGCCATAGCACAAAAAAGATGATCAAGGTCTTGTTTTAGAAAGTGAAAAACCAAGTAATGCTCTTAATGTAACTAGCAGTAAGCAGAAAATTGTTTACTCTGCCAAATAAGAACTTGTAAAATCATTTTTGATAGAAAGGCTGGCAGTAGGAAACAGAAAACTGTTTTCCCTATTCATTGAATATTGGTTCAAACCACTAAAATATGAAAAATTAATGTGTTTTCCTCATGACAACCTGTGTCAGCTCTTTGCTTAGGCATAAAATATTCACTGTATATAAACCTTTTATTTCAAAACATATTTGTGGTTGTAAAACTTTGCAGTGCCTTGCAATTGCAAAACTTGCAATTTTATCCTATAGTTCTCAAGATTTATGGTCAGATTTTATGCCTTTAGCTAAGATATGTGCTGGAAAAATGATCCTGTCATAAAATTCAGGAGAACAAATAAGATTGCATTAACACACCTCACATCTGTCTGAATAGCAATGCTATTAATAAGTTAACTTCTGACATATTTACTCATTTTGAGTTAGTTGTATATCAAATTAATCTCTGACATATTCACACAAAAACAATTTTGCTTTAATTATGAATTGTGATTTCTCCTGAATAATTTCCTACCTGGGAATGTATAATCAGACTGATTCAGTTGACAACAATGAAGTTTCGTTCAGAACTTTCAGTATGTTTATTCCACTGAAATCTACAATAATAATCAAACAAGTAAAGTAGCTCACTCTGCACATCTATGTCAAGATAGAGTGTCATAGAGGAATTCTGTGACTAGTTGCAAAGTCCATGATGTTGAAGAGTCACCTGTACTATACATTACATTTGATCTAGGATGAACCCATTTCTGGAGCTTTTCTACCTCTGTACACTGTAGTCCAAAAAAATGACTAGTTCCCTACTTCCTAAACAGCTTCCATGAGTGATATGACTCCTGTTTCTAAAAGATTAAATGCTCCTCTCCAACACCTTTTCTGTGAGGCCAAGTAACATCTCTCCTCCATTCAAAGCGCTGATTGCGCTGACCCTCATTGAATGCTCTCCCCACATCCTTCCCACCTTCCTCTCTGGGAAATTACTAACTAACTCAAGACTCATACTGAAGTGCTCTAACTTTTAAGTCCTTCCATAAGACTAGGGTGTAAACTAGTTCTGCTTATAATCTTTTTTTTTTTAATTACTTATAGCAGACTTTAGGACATATTTAACACTCCACCTGCCTCAGTAAAACTTAGACAAGCTTGAAGATGTTCAACAGTTAAAGAAGATCTACAGGTAGACTTAGTGCTATCGTGATACCATTTTCAGTTTTCACCTGGAGGGCTCCAAGTGTTGCCTGCTGTAAGTGAAGATCAGGTTCAAGACCATCTAAAGAACCTGAAGGTGCACAAGTCCATGGGACAGGATGAGATTCATCCACGGGTTCTGAGGGAACTGGAAGATGAAGTTGCCAAGACGCTATCCATCACATTTGAAACGTAGTGGCGTTCTGGTGAAGTTCCCACTGACTGGAAAAGAGGAAATGTAACCTCCATTTTCAAGAAGAGAAAAAAGAAGATTCAGGGAACTACAGGCCAGTCAGTCTCACCCCTCTGCCTGGCAAGATCATGGAGCAGATCCTCCTGAAGGCCCTACTAAGGCACACAGAATGTAAAAATGAGGTGATTGGTTGTAACCAACATGGCTTCACCAAAGGCAAGTCATGCCTGACAAACTTGGTGGCCTTTTATGATGGAGTTACAGCATCAGTGGATAAAAGAAGAGCAACTGATGTACATCTATCTGGACTCATGCAAAGTCTTTGACATTGTCCCCCATGACATCCTGGTTGCCAAATTGGAGGAAAATGGATTTGATGGATGCACCACTTGCTAGATAAGGAATTGGATGGATGGTTGCACTCGAAGAGTTGCAGTCAACTGCTCAATGTCCAAGTGGAGACCAGTGACAAGTGGCATTCCTCAGGGATTAGTGCTGGGATGGTGCTATTTGGCATCTTTGTGGGAGACATAGACAATGGGATCGAGTGCACCCTCAGCAAGTTTGCAGATGACACCAAGCTGAGTGGTGCAGTTGACATGCTAGAGGGGAGTGATACTATCCAGAGGGATCTGGACAGACTTGAGAGTCTTCATCAAGCTCAACAAGGCCAAGTGCAAGGTCCTTCATCTGGGTGGGGGCAATCCCAAGCATGGATATAGACTGGGCCAATAATGGCTTGAGAGCAGCCCTGAGGAGAAGGATTTGGGAGTGTCAGTTGATGAAAGATTCAACCTGAGCCTGCAGTGTGTACTTGCAGCCCTGAAGGCCAACTGTATCCTGGGTGGCATCAAGAGAAGTGTGACCAGCAGGTCAAGGGAGGTTATTCTGCCCCTCTACTCTGCTCTTGTGAGACTCCACCTGGAGTACTGCATCCAGTTCTGGAGCCCCCAAAACAAGAAGGACGTGGAGCTGTTGGAGCAGGTACAGAGGAGGACCACAAAGATGATCAGAGGGCTGGAGAACCTTCCCTATGAAGACAGGCTGAGAGAGCTGGGGCTCTTCAGCCTGGAGAAGAGAAAGCTCCAAGGGGACCTTATAGTGGACTTCCAGTACCTGAAAGGGGCCTACAGAAAAGCTGGGGAGTAACTTTTTATAAGAACATGTAGCAACAGGATGAGGGGAAATGGCTTTTACCTGGAAGAGGGTAGATTTAGATTAGATATTAGGGAAAAACTCTTTACTGTGAGGGTGGTGAGACACTGGAACAGGTTGCCCAGTGAGGCTGTGAATGCCCCCTCCCTGGAAGCATTCAAGGCCAGGATGGATGGGGCTGTGAGACCTCCCTGGTCTAGAGGGAGATGTCCGTGCCTATAGCAGGGGGGCTGGAACTAGATGAACTTAGGGGTCCCTTCCGACTCAAACCATTCTATGATTCTATGATTCTAAGTGCCACCTGTGCAACAAATAAAATAGAGATATGGTCAAAATGCCAACGTATACAAGAGGCCTGCTAATATTACAAAAACACTTCATGGCTGCCAGCATTGCTCGAATTCTATACAGATCCTTGAAATTCCAAAGAGGTCAGTGTTCTCTCTGAATGAATTGATGAAGTATGTATCTTACTGTGACAAAAACAGGTCATGAGTTTTGAGCACAAATGAAAGCGGATACGTAGATAATCTGGAAAATGCTAAATGCCATGATGTTGAAACTACATTTTCAAGACTACAAATAAGATGCAACACTCTTTATAATTAGCAATCACAGAATCAAGTACAAAAACAGAAGAATGACTATTTGTTTTAAAACAACCTTGCTTAATCATCCTGTGATCGCTCAAAGAATGATGAGACCTTTTATAAAATCATTAGCAAAGCTGCCTTGGTCAGCACCTTAATTAGAGCTTCTATGAACTTGGGAATTTCAGTAAAGGTGACATTTGCATCAAAGGATTTTCCCTTTTGTTTACTGTATGATCATTTAAGAGAATACAGATCACTTACACTGGCATTAAAAGCTTTTCATTCTCTTTCAGGTTACAGGTATCATTCATGCAAATTAATTCATACCACCATTAAAAAGCCTATTAATCTCTTTAACATCTAAGAGCCTAGTAAGTTAATCATTCTTACCTTTTGCTATGTTAGAAGAAATTGCTGGTTTGGTTTTTGGTCTAGAACCGTATCAATTTTATGACTGAATTGAGATAACGCCTGATTCCAGTGAAAAAGGCAAGGGTGACACAGATAAGTTAAACTGTTTCTTTCTTAAATTATTTATCTTTAATTTGAGGTTTACTTAAGTTCCAACATTCTTTTTCTCCTTCTTGCTGTAAATGCTTTTTCTGTCATTGCACTTCTAATGCAGGATTTTCCTATAATGTAACTGACTTATAAGAGATTTACTTAAAAAAGAACATTCCAAGCATTATAAAAGAATAGAATAGAATAGAATAGAATAGAATAGAATAGAATAGAATAGAATAGAATAGAATAGAAACAATCTCTTCAGTAGAAATATATTTACTTCTCCATATGCTCAAATTAAAGAAATTGTTATGTGAATGTGAATTGTAAGGATGTAAAGGAAGAGATGTCCATTAAGCACAGATTACATTTGGAGAGAAAAGCTAGGCAAAGAAAACAACAAAAAGAAATTTTCAAAGACAGCTGTTGTCTTAGATTTCTTCTATGTCTTGTCTTCGTTTAATTAAGCACTTCCATAAGAATAACATACTACTCCTTATATGTGAACAGCACGGCTCTATTGCACAGAAGAGTATCTCACTAAATAAAGTCTCATTTTTTAATGTATTTAAATATACATAGTTGTAGCTAATGATGGTGACTATGTTGAAGAACAATGGTTTGTACATGAGAATATGCTCTGTCGAATAGTGTTATTGTGCTCTTTGTATCTGTTGTAGTTTCCATGGAAATAAATAGGAGGCATTACTTTCAGAGCAACCTATGTACCATAATATGAGCTTGAAGAAATTACCTTTGTTGTCACAGGAAGACTAATTTAAAATAGCATTCTATGCTGCTTCTTCTGGTAGTTTATGACAGATTGTTTTTCTCAGTAGTGTCTTCATAAAAGGTATAGAAAATAGCTTTAATATGAAGACAAACCTCCTGCTAGTGACCCTGCAATTTCTAGGAGGATGTTGGTTAAAGATATCCAGACAAGCTGGTTTAATGCAGAAATGCTGAGTAATTCATAATACTACAGGTTACCCCACTCAATTCAAATATCAGGAAGACAACTGAATGTGTCATTGGCATTAGAAGGATAAAGACAAAATCATTCATGAAGTTAACCCTGAAGTCATGAAATTATAGTATCTGAAATAGACTAAGAAGGAATATTTGCCTTTTCATAATTCCCTAGCTAATATTACTGTTAGTGGTCCTGCATGAATGGACTGATGGCATTTTATTCATGGATTGCAGTATCAACACTGGTAGTTTAAGGGAGACAACGTTGGAGCATCAGTCTGCATAAATATCAGCCCAGATAGATAGACTTTTTTTTCTGGGGGGGTGGGGTGGTGATGGGTGGGAGGAAGAGGGAAGAGGAAGAGGGTTACTTCCATAATCTCATTATTGTCATGTCTAAATGTTTATCCTCAAAACCTTTCTCTTTGCTCCTATTCTCTTTCTTGCCCTCTCTCTTTCTCTCAAGGCACATAGTCATTTGGCAGCTTGAAAAATGGAAATACAGAAGCAGAGCAATTTGCCAAAGGTCAAATAAGATACCAGTGGTGAAACAAAGAATCATAGCCAGATCTCCTTGGTGCAAGATTAATGAAATAAACACTGGACTAGACACTCTCTCTCAATGTAAACTGTTTTATATAAAGAAGTTTCAAGCAGATTATTTTCAGTGCTGAAATCATTGTGGCATAAAAGTTCAAAACCATTCAGCACCAGCAGTCTTACTAAGACGTCTGATAATAATATATATAAAAGGAAATGGAGAGATATACAAATTTATACACATTTATATGTTCACAGGTATGCACACAAAGAGAAGGTAAAGAAGTTAAGAACAGTGATAAATAGAGAAGTAAATAATGCTTTTGTGACAGTAATCCAAAGAAATGTACTGCTTATCATCACACTAGGAAATATTAATAAATGTCATATATGTTGAAATAAATCCTTTTGTAACTTGAATAAGAACATTTGATTATTTTAACTCATCAGTGAATTAATATATTTATATGAAATCTCTCTCAATCAAATAGCACAAAAGATCTTAAATTTTTGATTCCGAGCTTTAGAGTGCACCAAACTTTCAATGGGCAATTGCTTTCTTACCTTCCACTACCTATAAAAAATTTTATTTGATGTAACCGAATGTGACAGAGACAAACATTTTGATTTACAGCAGCTCCAATGCTGCCAACCTGTTCAGCATAATAATCGAGATTGCTTGAAGAAGAAAAAAAAAAAAATAGAACAAGTAGTAATCCAGAAAAGAAAATAAAGGTAAGAGGTAAAATTCTCTTTGTAGTAAAGATCTTCCATGAAATATTTTCTAAGCCACTGGAGTGTCATGCCTGATTAAGTTCATGGTACATTATTTTTAATGTTTCTTTTCCAAAAGATCCTAAGATTGCAGTCAGGCCATTACCTAACCATCTCCATTAGGCTTCTTTAATCATAGCCTAAGAATCTGATTTAGAGTCCCTTGAAAACTATAAAAAGAATATAAGTGAGTTCTTTGGGCTATAGATATAGGTCAGAATCTTATTTCTAACATTGATTCCACTCCATTGTTGGTGATCACTGATGCTGGTAATTTCCATGTATCTTGATAACTATTGTCAAATTTGTTATAAGTCATTGAAATACCTATATCATGGTAGATGCACTCATTAAGAAATTAGGGGTGAATATTAACTTTCTGTTTCTCACCATGGCACTAACATTAAGCCCTTAAGACAGACAGAGAAACAAAGGGAAACTTGAACTTTCTCATCAGCTTTTTTCCCTGCAACAATTCAAGAGAGAAAAATGTCACTACAGTTAATAGCATAAAGTCTCTGAGTGGCCTGAAGCAAAAGCACCTGTCAAAACTGCAATCACAGAAAGAAAGGGTCACCAGAAGGACAAATGCTGTATATAGTGGTATAGCAGTTCTCTGAAAATCAAGTTTAAATATGCTGCAATTCCACTACTATATACAAATAAAGCCAAGGATTTTTATTTATTTATTTATTTAAGCATGGAAGTAAAGAATATCACTATGGATATGAAGTCTGTGTGACTTGAATTGAAAATCATTACACAGTTGGCAAGCTGCATTACTGAATGCCCAGTTGCAGTATTGAATTTGTGATTAAACAGGAGTTAAACTGAAGAAAAATGCTTGTGGAATTTTAAACTCACATGGAAAAGAATTAGATTGTTTTCCTTCATGTTAAGGCCAACGTATCTACTGGATTTACTCAGTTCTACTGTGAAATTATAAAGAGTCAAAGGGAATGCGTTTTCAGCAATAAAACAAGCTTTTTTTTTTTTTTTAGAGCTGCTGCTTCTGCAGAAGAATTCCACTTTAGCTGCCTGTGAACAAAAGACACACACAGACACTCTGATGGAGATCCCCACCCAGCAAAAGGTTAGAAAGGAATTTAGGGTGAAGACAGGAAAAACAGCGCTGATCAGGCACAAAACATGGCCAGACATGAATACCAATAATTATCCCCTCACTCCTCTATTTTCCCACACTTGTATCTTCCCTTGTCACCTAAATCCCTCCTGCCATGGGCCAGGAAGAAGCTGGGGCAAAATGACCAGGAGACTGGGCATCTGCTCTGTCATGAATGGGCTCAATTGAGGCTCAGATCCCAGGTCCTACTCAGAATCTGTTGGCTGGTGGAGAACTGAAAAAACAAAGCAATTTTGTCAAGAAAGTACTTCTGGTACTTTCTTTTCCTTTTTCATGGAAAATTGTTGAGATATATTTGGTTGAAGTGATGGGTCAATCAGGAACCAGTTATTGCGACAACATCTTTGAAAGACTCTCTAATCCAGAACTGGATAAAGACTAATGTGAGGTTTCTTGCTTGCTTCTGCTCTTCATAGACAGAGAATTTGAGAATATTTTCACAAATTTTTAATCCAAACATTAACTGACCCTATAAGTATTTAAAAACTGACTTCAGTTCTTGATCTAAAATAAATTTCTTCTACAAGAAATAGTAATACATGTTAAAAAAATAATAATGTGATGAACTCAATAAAAGATAAACAAGTTCTGCAGAGAAATTTTTCAGAAAGAATAAATCTGCTTTGCTATATGAGAGTACCAAGAGCAAGACAAGAAGCTGCTGTTTCCCTTTCCTGGAGCTCTTCAGCCACGTGGCTGTAAGCCGTGGCTGCTGGGAAAGAGCAGTGAGGACAATGATGATGCCCTTTTTTGGGGGGCTGCATGTCAGCTCTCACCTCCTCTGGGCTGCATTGCAGGCACCCTGCTGCCTGGTCTCATATTCTTGATCTGGACCCCAGCCCTGACCTAGTAACACAGCTTCACAGGTTGACCTCAAACCTGCCTTGTAATGGAGGGCTTGTCTGGTGATCCAGACTCTTGGGTGAGTGCCTGCAGACCTCCCCAGCTCACTTGCTTGTGTACTCGCCCAGCAGCAGTGAGGCCACTGCCTGGCTGGCCCTGTGATCCCACTCTTGCTTCAGCCTTTCTCAATTTAAACCTGTAGCACTGAGCCTTGTGCTCATGATACAAAGCAATAATGTTGCCAAGAAAATTGAAATGATGACCTCAAAATTTTCTTTTGCTTAAATATTATTTACAACCTTAACCATAACATCTTTTTTTATGTAGTAATATCTGATTATATCATATTCACAACCTGCAGTTGTCCCTTTTATAACATTCTTCCCTTAGCTAGCTACTGTGTTAAATTATTTTTCTACCCTGTAACACAAGAAAAAATAACTTAATTGGTGTAACATGCAATTGCAAGTAGTGTAACATTTCTGCATTGCATGACAGGCAGCCTTGCTCCTAGAAAGTCTCTAAAGCATTCTTTTCATAATTAATCTTGTTTTTATTTCTTGTCGATCTGCCTTCTTGCACAGACTACACATAGAATAAGTTTATATGCACTGAAGTTGCCAAGCTGAAGTAGGTGACTATTCTCATAGCTCAGTGCATTAATCTGAAATTCCATTTCAGTATCCATGACTAGATTACTCAATAAAAAGTATAAGGTACTAAGAATGAAGCATATGTTTCATTTTGGTCACTATTTGGAAGTTCATGGGACTGTTTACACAAAGTAAACTTAAGAATATTCTGAAATTTAGTGTTAGAAGCTAAGTTACATATGTGTACCTTTATATGTAACCACACAGATGAGTCTTGGCACTTTTTTGGGGTGTTAGAAACCATTTGAAAACCAAAATAAGTGGGTATCAGCCTTTCAGTACCTGAAGGATTCCTACAGAAAAGCTGGAGAGTAACTTTTTATAAGGGCATGCAGCAACAGGACGAGGGGAAATGGCTTTTACCTGGAAGAGGGTAGATTTAGATTAGATATTAGGAAAAAACTCTTTACTGTGAGGGTGGTGAGACACTGGAACAGGTTGCCCAGTGAGGCTGTGAATGCCCCCTCCCTGGAAGCATTCAAGGCCAGGCTGGATGGGGCTGTGAACAACCTGGTCTAGAGGGAGATGTCCCTGCCTATAGCAGGGGGTTGGAACTAGATGATCTTAGGGGTCCCTTCCAACCCAAACCATTCTATGATTCTATGATATAAAAATCGTTTCCATTTAATTTTTTTCCATCTACATATTTCAATATTAATATAGTGTGTTATTTGTACTTCAAGCATTTTCTGATAATAAAATGCATTATTTACTTTCACAATTTATTTATTCTTATTGTCTTATTGATAAACCTCATCACTATCCAAATTAGCAAATCAACGTTAATAAGAACAGAAACTCCAAACTGACTCATTATCCTCAAACACAGCATCTTCAAAAAGTTAACATATCTGATTTGAGAATAAAGTACTTTCTAAAAGGGCAGCAGGCACACTCCCATTGAATACTCTAAATGATAGATGAGCTTATATCAGAAAACAGCAGTTGCGATGATTATTTTTCTTCTGAAATAGCCTGAATTTGCAGCCCCTAGAGAAGCCATTGAAGTAACTTAGTGATGAAATGCACAGATAGCAGTGGTGAGGTCCAAGTATAAGAGGGAGTATTAACATTTTCTAACCAAATGTAACAGACGCTTTTGGCCGTAGCTGTTACCTCTGGAGCCAGGAAGCCTGTGCACTTATAATGCCCCCTTGTTGTATTGTATCACATTTGGCAATCACATTTTCTAGTTAGAGTTGCCAGTACTGATTGTATTTCCAGTCTCTGGTGTCACAGTAAGATTAACTCGTTTCTCTGGACTGTAGAGGAATTAAATATTTCAGTGTGAAGTAACATTCTTCCACTCTCCCAGGAAGATGTGGAGATAGGGACATTCTGTAACAACCCCAAATCTCTTTCTTAATGAAACATATTTGTATTTAAAAGTCAATATCCAGCTGGCAGAATCCGTGAAATGCAGGCACTTTATCAACACCCCAAAAAGAAGGCCAGTGATTGCTATGGGAACAATGAGTTTTCTATTGCATGCATAGATTTAAAATCTGAGAGAACAGTCCAAACAAGATAAAAGTTTCGCAAATTATCTCACTCAGGCAATTCTCAATCAATGTTTGAGTTCTGTCTACATGTCATACTGGAATGCAGTATCAGTGGGAAGTTCAGAAGGGAGACTCCTAACACTTTGTATGGAGGCATACAAATAATAAACATACACAGGTTTATTAACAGTGCATTACCACTTCCTTCCTGCTGGTAGGGGTAGAAAAAAAATATTTATCAGTTATAACACACAAATTCTTATTGTGCTGTTGGCTGACAGTTGGCTGCCAGGCACCTTCTGTCAGAATTAGGGGTCAAGAAGGTAGTCAGCTCCTTTCAGTCCAATGCTGTGAAATGAATCTGATCTTCAGCATTTCTTTTAAAGGGGAATGACACAGACTAGGCACACAAGGAGTAGATCCACAGATGGCAGCTCCCCTGATTGTGAACTGCACTTCACAATCTAACAGATCCCTTGTCATGGTGAACAGGGACTGAAAATGACCAAAATCAACCACTTTGGAGCAAAGAGCTCCTTAANCACATAAAAGAAGTAAAATATAGCTTATTTGTATATTTTCATTTTCCTGAAAACCACTCTTGCATGCTCAATAAATCCTACAGAGCCCACCTATATCCAGTTTTTTGGCTGCAAGAAGCAGATTGCACCGTTACTTCATCCAAGTACTCCCCTCCAGATGCTCCTGTTAGTTACTCTAGTACTGTCTTCTTTTCTCTATGGGACTTTCTGAAGCATGGTTTGGTCCTTTTATTTCTGTAATTAAACCTTGGCTAAATGAATCTTAAAGGCTTCCATATATCTTATATTAGAAAATAACATAACTATATTAATTATATTAGAAATTAATACAACTAAGCACTTTCAGACATATTTCTTTGAAACTAGTTTGTATTTATTCCTAATATCTCAGGTTTAGTTGTTGTTTGTTCAAGGTATTTTGTGGCAGTATTAGAAAATGCATGTATAAGAAGTATTTTAGGATACAATCATGTGGTTATAAATTCCTCTGAGATCTTCGTCGAACAGCTAACCCAGTTAGTTCTGTAAATCTTTCTCACACTATAAAAAAAATCCTCTTCGCTTCCTCCCCTGGTATTTTTGTTAACAAAACTCAATTTCTGTTTAGCAGGCACTATTAAGTCCAGAAGATTAGCTCAAAAAACAACCCTAAAAAAAAATACACTCACAACTATTTTTTTCCAAATCCAATGTCTTTTTACATTACTTCACCCAGAGTGGATTAGTGGCTTGTAAGTATAGTGACTCAGCTGCCTTTTCTATTTCTCCACTCTGCATTATTGTCACACTCCCCTGTGAAAGGGTCTCATCACACACATTGGGTTTAGTAAGTGAATCTTATCAAGCGAGTTTCAGTCATGCCTAAGGCTTAGTCTTGTGGCAGTCAGCATTCCTCTGGATTGCCCTGTCAGCACAAAATGGAATAAAAGCTCACACTTATATTTAAGTCTAGGGCATTGGCTACCTCTGAAATACCAACCCAATGCTCAAATGCTGCACATTCTAAAAAGGAAAAGTTAGTTTTCCTAGCTTGTCTTTCACCTTACGTATATGCAGGCCACTCCAAAAGTAATGCCTCCTATTTTATTATATTGGCCCATGACATCAGAGGTGAATGTTGGTGGCATGACAGTAGATGCTGAACCTTCCCACCAATATTCATTACATTTTATTGTGGTGAGACAGATGGCAGCAGAGGGACATTCTGACGAAATGACATCTGACATAGAAGTGCATACGAAGCAAAGGCGTGTCACTGAATCCCTCCTTGCGAAAAAAATAGCACCCTTTGACATTCATTAATGCTTACTAAATATTTATGGAGACCGAACAGTGAATGTGAGCACAGTGAGGCAACGGGTGATACATTTCAGCAGTGGTGACAATGACAGTAGGTCATCTCCACTGGCGCAGATTTTTATGAGTGAGGCATGCAGGCTCTTGGTCATCATCAATGAAAATGCATAGATAATGGTGGTGATTATATTGAAAAATAGTATTTATTAGCTGAGAATTTTCTCTATCAAAGTGTGTTATTGCGCTCTTTGTATCTGTTGTAGTTTTGATGGAAAAAGTCAAGCTAGCAAAACTAACATTCCCTTTTATTTCAGAAGTAGCCAGTACCTCAGATTCAAAATATAAGCGTGAGCTTTTATTCCATTTCTCATCATTTTTGCCATGATTTCTATTTTAAGAGGAAGAGAAAAATCAACAAGAAATATCTCGCCCCCTAATTTGTTTCACTTAGAGAAAGAGTAGCATCTATTTTATTTTATTTTACTTGCAGATCAAATTCAAAATAGAACTGTCTATTAAAGTGTTTGACTAAACATTTGTTTTAAAGTAAATGTAGAGCTAATAGTGATTTTGCCAATTAAATACCTACAGATACTGCTTGAAGAGTTTGAAAAATATTTTAAAGATAGTTAAAAGTGTACTAGACCTCAGATTCTCTAATTGGAATTGTCTCCTTTAGACCATTCATTTACCAGAAAGCCCTTCTGGACCTAATCCTTCATTTCTCACTCCATAGATGCCCTGTTACACATGTCAGAAGTCCTAGAGCATGGAGAATTTATTCCTATCCTTTCTGCCTAATCTCCAGTGGTTTATGTGCCTCAAAGCGAGCAGCAGAAGAAACTGATTCTAAATATAAATAGCTTCCTAAATCCTTAGCTTCCATTTTTGTGCATAGATATATGACACAAATGGTCTGTCTCCAGATATTTACTGTTTCTTTCATAGTTTTATGTAAACAAATTCATTTGCATAAAAACAAGCTTTTCTTTCTTTAAAAATAGTATTTGACTCGTGCATGTTTCTTGCTGAAACTCTTCAAATACAACAAATGTATGAAAATATAAAGGGAAGACCATTTTATTGAGTTAATCAGTATTTATTGATAGAAAAAAAGTCAGTAAAGACTCTGAGATCCATTCTGTGCTACTCCTAATTAAAGTTTGCACCCCTGTTGACTGAATTAGGACCAAGCTTCAAGAAGCTGCACTAATAAAAGGAGATGATAGGAGAGAGTTAGACTCCAAAAATCTATTGTAAAATTTCTAAGTAAAAGCTTTAATTTTAACTCAGTAATGCAGACAAATCAGTTGTAAAAATATACTATAAATTAATAATCTCAAATCTTTACACAGAAAACCTGATTCTCTAAGGGTTTCACGTGAACAGAAATAGCAACATCACCTACCTTGCTAGTCGAAACAGTCTGAATAACACCCCGAGTGAACTCTTCATAGATGACATAAACTCCGTATATAAATTTATTGCCAGTCAGAATCTGAGAAAATTAATGTTTTGTGTTTCTTTAAAGCTCACTACACAGCAGAGGCACACTCACACGCACATACACACAGTCATTATGTATATTCATGAGTATGTGTGTATATGAATGCCTTACTGAATTATACTATAACAATGGAAAAAAGCCTGAGTTTTTCACTTCAGCTTTTGATTTTCTGTTTTATGAAAACTAATGAGGAACGGAATGGCAGGGAGTAGGTGGAGGCATTCAAGTACAAGACCACGTAATTTACTCCTTATATACAATTCCACTGGTCTAGGAAAGTTTGTGCTGATTCAGATGAAACTATGGCCAGTTTCCAGACAATCTGGCGCAAACTTTGTTACAACATCACATTCACCTACCTATGCTGTCCTTCTCCCTGGAAGTCAAACTATTCACTGTTACCTTTTCCCTTTGCTGCTGTTCTTGCTGTTTATTCCAGAGCCGTGTGGCCCTTGAAGGACTTAGAAGGCAGCTTTCCCCCTTCATTCTTTGACTTTCCTATTAGTCTTGGAAAAGAAAAGCACTACCCATTCCCTTCCAGTGACTCAGCAATGTTTTCACAGGCCTTGGTTGCACCATCAGATTAGAGGCTATAACAGGACAGAAATTCCCTGCAGCTGTTTGAAAAGGCTGGCAAATATTTTTCTGGAGAACATTCTAAGCATACAGGAAAATAAACCTCTGGGAAACTGTTAGTAATTAAAGCAGTTTTTATTCTAGAAAATGCATTACATGAATGACTTGAAATACATATTCATATATTTATGGTTTCTTCATCCTCTTTTTCAATATTTTGATTGAATAAAATGTGGGAAAATGAGAATACAAGAGCTAATGTATTACAATTACAATAGCTCTTGTGTCTACCATGGCTTGGACAGGCACATTCTTTGCTGGGTAAAAAACTGGCTGGAGAGCTGGGCCTAGACAGTGGTGGTGAATAGAGTTAAAACCAGCTGGTGACCAGTAATCACTGGTGGTCCCTAGGGGTTGGTATTGGGGCCCAACCTGTTTAATATATTTATTGATTATATGGATGAGGGGATTGAGTGCATCCTCAGTAAGTTTGCAGATGACACCAAACTGGGGGTAAGTGTCAATCTGCCTGGGGGTAGGAACACCCTACAGAGGGATCTGGACAGGCTGGATTCCTGATCTCTTCTTGACTGTGAATTAAGGAAAGTAAGTTAGGTTAAAAGTTATGTGCCTTCATGAGGTGTTGAATCAGCAGCTGCAGATTTGACCTTGCTAAGCCAGGGTCTCACTGCCGATAACAGATGCTTTTCTAAAGACATAGACAATTAGCGCAGACAGCAGGTCTCCTGTTTTTCCAAACATCATCTTTAGCTATCCTATCTCTGGAATGCAAGGTAGCAGGCTTGAACAGTAAAGCCACAAATTAATGAAGAAGCAGCAGATTGGTGAACGGAGCTGTGGCTAATGACATGATCAACCAGAGCCAACCAAGTGTCCTTCATCCTAACCCAAGCTCAAGAAAATAAGATGATGACCTTCATCGGAAAGGCCGCCAAGAGATACGCATGCGTAAAAGAGCTGAGACTTGGGGCAGGGGGGGAATGTCAATCATTTTGGGGACTCATTGTAATAGCCCAGCCTTTTCTTGGACATCTAATGCATATGTAAGCAGCTTGCTCGTTAAGTATGTGCCTTTCTTCCCTTCCAGTATGCAGGCTAAGTGGGAATATCCCCCCTGCATCTGGCATGTGCACAGCACTAATTAAACACACCTGCTTTATAACTACTCTGTGGTTATAGAGTTTGATTTCCGCACGTCAGCTGAGGCCAAAAAGATCAAATGCTAGGTCCTGTATTTTGGTCACAACAACCCAGTGCAGTGCTACAGGCCTGGGGCAGAGTGGCTGGAAGACAGTGCAGAGGAAAAGGACCTGAGGTTGTTGGTCGATGCTTGGCTCAGCATGAGCCAGCAGCATGCCCAGGTGGCCAAGAAGGCCAATGGCATTCTGGCTTGCATCAGGTATAGCGTTGCCAGCTAGAGCAAGAAGGTGATCATTCCCCTGCACTCAGCCCTAATGAGACTACACCTCAAGTACTGTATTCAGTTTTGGGCTCCTCCCTACAAGAAAGACACTGAGGCCCTGGAGCACATCCAGAGCAGGGCGACGAAGATGGTGAGGCGTTTGGAGCACAAGTAATATGAGGAGCAGCTGAGGGAACTGGGATTGTTTAGCTTGGAAAAGAGGAGGCTTGGGGAGACCTTATCTCTCTCTAGAACTACCTGAAAGGAGGTTGTGGCAAGGGAGAGTTCAGCCTCATCTCCCATGTAATTAGCAATAGGACTAAAGGGAATGGCCTCAAGTTGTGCCATGAGAGGTTCAGGTTAGGTATTAGGAAAAACTTCTCAGAAAGAGTGGTCAGGCACTGGAATGGTCTGCCTGGGGAGGTGGTTGTGTTACCATTTCTGGAGGTGTTCAAGAAACATGTAGATGTGATACTGAAGGATTTGATTTAGTGGGGAAATATTGATGGTAGGTGGACAGTTGGACTAGATGATCTTAGAGGTCTTTTCCAAACTTAATGATTCTATGATGTTTTAACAATTTGAACTCAGGCTCAGCTCCATACAAGCTTATTACTAGCTGTACCAGAAGTGCATCTGGTCCCCCATAGACCTGTGCAGGGAGCCATTTTTAGACCCTGGCAGGTGGTTACAATAAGAAAACATACAATATTTCATGTTTCTTGGAAACAGCACCAACATAGGAATATATTGTTATTCAGTGATGTTTAAGCTTCATGCTTTAAAGATGACCAAGATAAACAGCCAGCGCCGTGTTAATCTTCAAAAGGACTTGTTCTCACGTCATGAAAAATTCTTGCTTTCATGTGATGAAGTTTATCCTATAAATTAAATCTCTAAAGTAATGGAAGAAATAACCTGTGACACTGGTGGGGGAAATTAAATTAGAGTCACTAATAGCAGGTCAACACTGTCTGAGGAGAGGTAATGGAAGTGACCACATGAATGATAAGCAAGCCTTCACTAGGCTGTGACATCTATCTCGCAGAGACTGTGACAAACATCCATCTGAGTGGCAAGCAATTCATAATTGAGGCACTAACATCTTTACAGTGTAGCCTGACACTGGTAGAGCTAGGGCATGCCAGTCTTTCTCAGTAAAATGTTCTAATTCCATAATGAAGACCATTAAGAAAAGTAAAAATCCTTAACTTCAGCCTCTCTGCTAGATCAGTCTGCCACTGCCCTGGATAATCTTTTTACTCTGTTTATGTATCAACCTGGATAATATTTTCTGAACTAGTTCAACCCCCATTTCTCCCAAAATTGCTAAGTTACTGTAATTCTACCTTGCAGCAGTAAAATACAAAGGGTATAAGGTAAGAAAATAAAAAGGATAGATTCTGTTTCAGAATTGTAAAGCTTCAGAGTATGTGGTTTGTTTTTTTTCTAAACACTTTAACATCACTGCAGTGGCCATCAGAGAAATAGCAGGGTAAGATGCTTATCTAAAATGGAATCTTGCATGTCATACCAAGCACCTCTGAAATTCAGGGGCCAATTTATTTCTAATACCAGAGCATCACTGCTGATTTTTAAGAGTGAATGTAAGAATGTAGGAAAAATCACAAGGTCAGATAAAGCACACAGACTAAAGGAGAAGTTCATATTCTGACACCTCTTTTCTTTCTCTGTGTTAAAAAAACAAAAACAAACAAACAAAAAACCATAGTAACACACACCCCCTTCATTACCAAATATTTTGTAGGAATTAAAAATAAAGACAGTAGGCAAGGAGTAGGATGACAAACAGCAAAGTGCTTATCAAAGTAAGAGTGTAAGTAAATAAGTAAATAAAACTTTCAGCATATGAGTTCCTATCGGATAAAAAAAGAGGCTGAAAGAAATGCTTGATTACATTATCCACAGGATATATGTGATCTTAACCTTTTAGGCATTATATTAAGACAAACAGCATATTAAAGCGAAAATTTCCCCAGTTACTTATTTGCAAAGTGAAATAACAAACTTCATATTCTTCTCTTGCTCATACTACTTGTTTCCATTTACATGGTGATTAGGCTTATTCAGAACAAATGATCATTTGGAAATATTATTATGTGGCTTAAAAATCCAGAGGCATAACTAGACTGATAAACCACTATTAAAAATGACAGCCAGAATTCTCTGGTTCTGCAGTAGACACAAGTGCTCAGAATTTGACATTTCCAAACAACATCCTGGCATTACAATTAGTCTTCAGAGGCAGAACATCACTCTCCCCAGCTCTGCAACACTCTTCCTCCCATCTGAAACCTATCACTTGTGGACATACCACATCTCTTTGCACGCAGCGAGGTCTCTTCAGAATAGATTATGCATTGGCATCAGATCCAGAACGCCCTGACATCAACAGAAATCCTGGAGAAATGACATGTTGAAGATACAGTAAAAAATGAAAACAAGACATACACTGAGGGGCAAAGGAGTAGATGAAACCAACAACCAAATTAACAAATAAAACCTATTTAGTTAAAATCCTCCCAACTGTATTTTCTATAAGCTGGATTTCACAGCTTGATAATATAACAGTTCTTTTAATTTCATTTTTCAAGTTTTAACTATCCAGTCCAGAGGTTGTAAACTTAATGAGAAAAAAAAAAAAAAAAACTTCCTTAAGTCTACTTAAATAAAGAAAGTCAGTAAGAATATTTTCCAAAATTCTACAATAAAAATTTCAGAAGACTGAAGAATTGAAATGTTAATTTATTTTGGAAAATTCTGGATATCAGAACCGAAATAGTATCACTGTAAGGGGAAAAAATGAGAGCTGGAAACCTTCTCAGATCTTTTAGGAATGAATGTTCTATAGGTAACTTTAACCTAACTCTGCTCTGGCTGAAGTCATTTGCAACAACAAAGACACTTCACTAAACACTGTAAAACTTATCCTTGTTGTGGAAAGAACTTTCATTGCTTCCTGAACATTTCAATGAATTTTCAGGCATATTTAGACAGTCACTATATCTTCATTAGAAAATATCCTGGTTACACTGTGGTTGTATTTAGCTGCCAGTAAACTTATACTGACTCATCTTTGACATAGGCGCAAGTAAAAAGCCTGGCAATAAACATACAGTCATGCCAGACACAATTCAGAGTCATGACAAAAATTAACCCAACATGGAAAAGCCCTGAATGGGCTATCTATTCCTGCCCAGACCTTCAGGGCTCCACAGCCCTACCCAGAACCCCACATCAGTCCCACCATCAGCCATGCTCCCGCTGAGCCAGGCTCCACCTCCCCCCAACTCTGCCCCACCCAGCCATTGACCCTGCCCAGCCAGGACCACCTATGAGCCCACAGCCTGGTTTCCTATCAGCTCTGGCAGCTAGGTATGGTGACAACCCTCAGTTCTCCATTCTGGGGAGCTACCAGTCTACATCCTCTTCGTACTCTGAAGAGTCAGGTTTTTAACTGCAAAAGTTGTTTTCAAATAGCCTTTCCCTAGACCCAAGAAACACTTATGTGCTGCTGCTCCCCAGAAGTTCAGAGCTTGTTTCATGGTTCATGTTCCTTTCATCAGAGAAAGAAAGCAAGGCTCATCCTTCTCTGTTCAAAATATTAGGAAAAAGCACTTTTCCATTAGAAGCCTATAGTAGATGACAGAATTAACTTGGATCCCAGAGGGCTTTTTAAAAATTCCATTTTCATATTTTTCTGAATGTTTTGAACTTTTTACTAACTGTAACATTCAGCACTTGAAATTGTACTGGAGCATGCACCCATTCCACAGTACTCCACCTAATGGCCCTTGTCTGCCAAGAGCCTGTATGAGAGCAACTCATCAGAGGCCAGAAGAGTTTGAGCAATTTTCTGCAGGAGTCAATTTGGAAAAGATGAGTTGGTGGATACAGAAAAGAAAAGGGGATGAATACTAGATTGTTTACTCTCAAAACAAATAAAGGTTATCTAGAAGGACAGGCTATGTACTCAGGCTCCCACACATCTAACCCATTTTACTGATGAACAGAAATGATCAAAGAAAACAAATATTTAATCTAATTTATACTTATTTCCAGTTAAGGATGTAAACAAAAGATTAACCCAGGGTATACAGTCAAAGCAGACATGATTGTAGCCCATAGTCAAGTAAACCCACTGGCTGAGATTAGTAAGTCATAAAGATCACATGCTTCTCTCCCTCAAGTGGGAAAAGTTTAGTGTACAAATGTCAAAATGTTCCAAATTCCAAGGCTATTTGTTTCATGGAAATAAAAACTTTGATCACAAATCAACTTATGGGGAGATGGTAAAGAAAAAAACACATAATGTAAATTAAAAGTAATTGAAAATAATTTTCTCATGCCTCCTTTATAACCTATATCCAAATTTAAATTAAAAATAGAGCAACAAGGGAAATGATTCTGACATCCCTTATATCATGTCTAGTTACTTGAGTATGTTTACACTTACAAGATCAAATTCATTTTCAGTGAAACTTAGGTAAGATTTCATTTAAAAATTAAGCTAATTCAGTAGGTATGAGAATGTCTGAGGATTCTCTCTTCTTATAATTTTGGGCAAAATGCATGGAAGCTGAGTTTTAAGGAAAGGAGATAACTCTGATTTAGTTCCTTAGGTATAAATGATACAAAAAGGGGTAGGTAAAAAACCTTCATAAGAAGTTGACAATGAGGACAGCAAGTCCTAAAATAAAACTCTCTTGTGTAAGTGGTGTGGTACAAAGGTCCTGCCCATGCTTTATGCCTCAAGATTTTATGGACAGCTTTACCTGATCCAATGATGAGTCGTGTAGTGAAGAAGTGGTTTAGAATCACAGAATTGCTCAGGTTGGAAAAGACCTTGAAGATCATCCAGTCCAACTACAACCTAACCATACTACCCTAATTCTAACTACCCTCCACTAAATCATGTCCCTGAGCACCACAACCAAACAGTTTTTAAACACATCCAGGGATGGTGACTCAACCACCTCCCTGGGGATCCTATTCCAGTGCTTAACAACCCTTTCAGTAAAGAAATTTTTCTTGATACCGAACCTAAACCTCCCCTGGCACAACTTGAGGCCATTTCCCCTCGTCCTGTCACCTGTCACCAGTGAGAAGAGACTAACCCTGCTCTCGTTGTAATCGCCTTTCAGGTATTGGAAGAGAGCAATAACGTCTCCCCTCAGCTTCTTCTTCTCCAGTCAAAACAGCCCCAGTTCCTTCAGTCGCTCCTCGTAGGGCATATTCTCCAAGCCCTTCACCAGCCTTGTTGCCCTTCTTTGGACCTGCTCCAGCACCTCAGTGTCCTTTCTGTATTGAGGTGCGCAAAACTAAACACAGTACTCAAGGTGGGGCCTCAACAGTGCTAAGTATAGGAGCAGGATTACTTCCCTAGTCCTGCTCACCACACCATTCCTGATACAAGCCAGGATGCCATTGGCCTTCTTGGCCACCTGGGCACACTGCTGGCTCATATTCAGCCGACTGTCCATCAGTACACCAAGGTCCCTCTCCATCAGGCAGCTTTCCAGCCACTCCTCCCCAAGCCTGTCATGTTGCCTGGGGTTGTTGTGACCAAAGTGCAGGACCCAACACTTGGTCCTATTGAAACTCATACAGTTAACCTCAGCCCATCGATCCAGTCTATCCAGGTCCCCCTATCCAGGCCTTTCTTCCCTCTGGCAGATAACACTCCCTCTCAGCTTGGTGTTGTCTGCTCCTTTTTCTGTCCTCAGGCATGATTTCTCACTTGCTCTTGGACTACCTCTGATCCATGTACTTTTAGAATGAATTCAGATAGCTCCCTGATCCAGCAGAAAATATCTTTCTACTGGCTGCTTTTTGATCAGCAAGGAATCTGAACACATCATGACAAGGACCATGACAAGCACCATGTAGAGGAGACTCGATGGTGGAAGCATGTGGTTAGAACACGAGGCAGGATTCCTCTATTCATTGTGAATGTAGCCCTTGATCAAAATGCTACTCAGTATCCACATCCTCAGAAGAGAGTAGTTCCACAGAAGTTAACAGTGTTGTGGATGGCGTAGGTTAGCCTAGAATCAGGTCCATACCTATACACGTTTATGTTTAGGCACATTTGTATGTATGTCTGCAGATACTTGTGGTATGACACAGGTTTGTCTGAGTAGGCTTATAAATATATACCTGTACATATATAAACAAATCAGATACAAGATATACACAGACATTACATATGCCTGAAAGTCTGCTCTCCTACACTAACACCAGACTGTTCCCAATACTACTTTTATTTGCAGCAGTTCTCTCAACTCCTAAAGACAATTAGGGAGGAAGAAGTCGCACATTAAGTGGTGCCATTATGAATTCATTCGCTGGGGTTTTTTTACTAGCACAAAGGATGATGGATTAATCTGGTATTCAAGTAACTCTTATTTCTGCCTCCAGTAAGAGTTCCCTCATGACGCACCATTAGTTAAACGTACCATCACAATAAAAATCTAACCAAAAAAGACCCCTTATGTTATTTTAAATAATGAGCCCTCAGAGAAGCTGAATTAGATCCATAAATTAAGAAAAGTTGCATTATGGTAAGAATATATTATTTAGTTAGCATTGGTTCACTAGAGCAACCGCAAAGCTCAGTCATTCTGTCTTCTAATTTAATTATATTAATAAAATAAAATAAAAATCAATAGTAAAAAACGCCTTCTGTAGGGCCCACATGTCCTCTCCCATGTATCCCAGAGGGATAAAATGAAAACTCAACATCAAAAGAATAAATGCCAGCCTCCTACTTATGTGTCAGTAGCAAATATCATTTATACACACCTCCCTGTGTGCCAAAGACTTTAATAGAAATATTATGTAAGACAGTTTTGAAGAACATTTGTTATCTATCCAGCCATGAATTCTCTTTTCAACATAACCAATTGGACATCTCTCCTTTAGCTTGCTTTCTGACCATCTGACAATCCATGCAGAAATCACACTCTTACCCCTTTAACTAACACCTTCCTCTTGAGCACCATAAAAAATGTTTTAATTCAGAGAGATTAGATTTATAATGCAAACTTCCTCCAGCATAACAAAAATGTTGTCCACAGTTCTTACTATCTGTGGGAATGGAACACACAAATGCTGTAGAAATTCAGGTTGGAATTTCTCTGACTAATGAGCCAAACTCTTCAATTTTTTTCATTTTTCTTGATCCTTCTGTTTTTCATGCTTTACTAATATATTTATTTATTTCTTTTGAGAGAAAGTAAGCCATAGATGCTGAAATTTTTTCCCTGCACCTGTCAGTTGGCAGATATGAACAGTGAATATTTGTCCCAACCTACTGTGATTTTGATAGTTTTTCAATAGAAAAAGTATCTAGTTTAGCAAAGAGATTAAATGAGGCTATGAATTTCTAATTTGGCTCACAATTGATCTCCCACAAACTGATGCAAATATGCAATTCTCTAACTAATACTGACAACACTAAGCACTGAACAAGATCATAGATAATATCTATGATAGTGAATTGAAAAAGTAGCTATGAATTCCACTCTTAAGTTTTAAGTTTTACTGTTAAATGACTAGTGCACTGTTAAATACTAGTGCAGTATTCTCTTAACGTCCAGGATATTTCTAGACTGTGAATCACTGTTAACAAACCTGTCTATTCTGGTAAGGAATAAAAGAATTTAGCTGCATGAATGCAAATTCTGCAATGATAGGCAGCCTCAGGGCCAGCAAATGATCTTGAGCTCATTTGATTTATTTTCTGATTACAATTGTAACTAAAGAATTACAGCAGTAGTATACATCTCCTCATGAACTGAATTGTTCAGGAATTTCCAGCAACATTATTTATATTTGCTTTAGAAAGCAATGGTACTTTAAAACTGAGATACTTTGGATTAACATTCCTATCAGTTTCAGGAAATATAGAATGTCTAATCAAAATTAGAGACAAAAAAGACATAAGCCACTAGAAAGATCAACAGCTCAGCTTATAGATGTGTGAGATAATGAAGTTCGGGTCCCTATTTTGAACCAGTTTCTTGAGTCTTCCAGTACAGCAATTTTGAAATATTCTGAGACAAAACTCTGTTATTCTTTCTTTTTGTTGTCGTTGCTTCTTTTTTTTTTTTTTTTTTTTTTAACCTGATAAAGTTTAGGTTTCAGTCTCCAGAGAAGGAATTTTTAAAAATATTTCCTTCACAGTTCTAACCATAAATAATGATACTTTATCCATTCCCTTCTTTGACATCTGCTAAATACCAACTCAGTCATTTGCATGTTCTTTTATAAGTACTCAGGGATTAAGATCTCCTTCATCAGCACGTAATTTTGATCTTTTATTGATTTTACAATAAGATCTAAGTATAGCTAAAATTAGAGGCCACTGATGAACATGGCATAAAACAAGGGGGAAAAGGCAAACAAAACATAAAACACTAAGTAAACATTAAGTAAATGTAATCTATATCCAGCTTCTTAAGGACATCAGAAAAGACATTTTAATGGACAAATAGTGTATGACTCTGATCTGAGTTACTTAAGGACTCTAGGGCAGCTCATTGGTAAAATCTGTAAGATACAGACCATTCCTGGGGACATTCAAGGTCAGGCTGAACAGGGCTCTGAGCAACCTGGTCTAGTTGTAAATGTCCCTGTTAATTGCAGGGAAGTTGGGCTAGATGATCTTTAAAGGTCTCTTCCAACACAAACAGACTCTATGGTTCTCTGATTCTATGGATGCTTTGCTCCAAACAGACACTGTTTCACTTGTCTTGGGATCCAGGGTACAGGCAGATGGCTTCAACAGTTCAGGCATAGCCAATGTTATTTAATTCAACAGACACCAAAATACACAACACTGAAATGATGCACATGCTTTGGTGAAGTTTTTTGACGACTTATATAGATAAAATTTCTAAATTTATAATGTAATAGTAGTGCTGAAAAGTTTAAAATGCACAAGGCTGTATAGAAAAATATTATTGTTAAGGTGTTAGCCTGTTTGTTGTGTTCTTTTAGACTCTTCTTACTACCAGGATCTATAGTTGTCTAACCTTTCCTTTATTGGAAGTTTTAGGTATTGCTTTTGTATTTAAGCTGGCTTCAGCCAAGGTCCATGCTGTTGCAGCATCTTCACATTCATTCTGAGCTGATGGCAGTTGATAATCATAATACTTTCTAGTCATTCTCATACTACTGTATCATCCTTCTGTTATACAGCAGATTTAAGAGCTTTCTACTAAGTAGGTCACAGTTTCACAACACTTGAAACTTCACCAGTTATCTTTGATCAAGTGTAAGAAGGTTCCTGCTCCATTTGCCAGTATATGAGGCCATGAAATGTGGATGAAGGCAGGCTTCCTTGCTACTTGGCATGTATTTTTTTTCTCTGTGCAATTTTTTCCTTTTTTTTTTTCTTTCTTATTTCTTTTTTTTTTCCTAGCACAAAAGAGGAAGTTCAAATCTGTTCTTTTTGTTCTCGTGGTTTGAAGCTCTGTACAGAAAAAATGAAAAGACTGAATTTAATGCTTCTGTACTAGAAGATTTAGCATGCTTTTCAGCTTGTCACTGGACTGATGAAAGGCAGCATAACTACACACTTTTCTCAACTGAGCTCAGATAGGTTTGTTCACTGGAGTTCAAATCTCCTGCCAGTAACTCACTGCAATTTCAAATTATTCTCCTTCTGCATTCAGTTTCTATGTGTAGATTAGCCCATGCCCTTTCTTCTGGGCTGTAAGTTTGCCAGTTTTAAGGATTTAATAGTGAGGTTGTGGCAGTGACAGCTCTATTTGTGGCACACTTCTGTTCCCACACTTAATAGAGTTTTGGTGCTCAGCCATAAAGTTCAATTCTCCAATACCTTATCAATCAGCCTCACTGTGTGATCCACTTCAGGAAAGATTTAAAGGATATAGTGCTGGTTCTTCACAGTAAATATAATAATTAGAATAAAGAGCATGCTTTATGTTGTTCCTTTAATACATCAATTCTTTCAATGGAATTGTATGGGAACTGTTGAATCACGGTCTGAACCTCTGATTAAACACCTGAGGCAAGCTCTGAGTCAGCCATGGGAGCACAGGTGAAGGCAATTCACCTGTGTGACCGGAAGGGGTGGAGCTAGGCTCCACCTCTCCTAGACCTCATTTAAGGGCTGACTTCCACTGAGGAAGGTTCTCTTCCTGGAGATTGCTCCTTGTGGAGTTTCTTTGTGAGCCTACAACACCAGTGAGCACTTTTTCTTTATATTTAACTATTCTTACCAGCCTAACTTATCTGTAGAATATCTGTATACTTATTTACCTTGTAGGAATGTTTGTTTTTTACATTAACTCACATACAGTACAAAAGATGGAATTTTTGGAAAGAGAGAAAAAATTCTTACAGAAAATAGAACGAAGACTTTTTTGAAAATCCTTATGTCTTCTTCTAGCCTTAAAAAAGTCAAGACTGTAGCATGAAGCAAACATAATTCTCTGTCGTTTTCCCTTCAAACCAGCACATCATGGTCCCCACTGTGAAATTCTGAGACACTGAACTTCTCTCTCAGTTTTGGCTCATGCCTATTCCAGAAAATACAGGTGGGAAGGTGTAGGAAAGGACCACAGACTGAGAAGCAGAATTCCTTCTAAAGAGCTGAAGAAGTTGTCTGGCTTAACCATTTCTCATACAAATTTCCTTTCTGTCTCTATTGGTACAGTCCCATGAGCATATGTAATTCAGCCTGGCTGACTGGGATCTGCTCAGAGATAAATTTTTGATTCCAGGCAATTCTAGAGTCAAGCAATCATAACAAAAGAGGATTCTTATTCTCCAAATAATAAAGAGAAGACTGGGCTGAACTGTTTGCAAAAGGAGGTAAAATCACCTTCCATGGTATGTACTTTCAGGCATACCAAACACTGAGCAATTCCTACTGCTCAAGAATACGTAGCTGTGTATTGCAACAAAGGATACATGACAAAACTGCTAATGCAAGGTAGCAGCCCTCATAAACTGGAGTTGTAAATAGAAAAAACGTACAGAATTTCAATCAAAACCTCTTTACTGACTGTTCTTCCAATTTTTGTGCTTTTCACAGTCCTTATTAATCAAGGTTATATAACAATAGTTTTAAGGGAAGCAAGACAATCAATTCTGCAGCTAAAATCACTGAAATTCGGAAAAGTCAGGGAAGAAAATAAGACAATAAAGCAAGCTAGGGAATGAACACAAAGTTTTTTACGTAACACACAAAACTCAGCCATTTTAACTCCCTCTCTTGCCTATTTTGTGTTCCTGCTTGACCAGGTCTGCCACAGTTACAGCCTTTGGTCAAATCGTTGTGTATTGCTGTGCATTCTTGTCTAATTTTTGTTTTGTTCTGGGGTTTTTTCTTTGTTTGTTTGTTTGCTTTGTAGTTTTGTTTGTTTGCTTGAATACAGCTTCTTTAATGTCATTAAATCTTTAACACCTTTTGGAAAAAAAAAAAAAATTTGTTCTCATGAATAAGTGTCCAATTTTGAAGAAGAGGGGGGTTCAAGGTCAGAACCCAAAGACTTTTAAAGGGTCAAAGCAAGGTATACATACATAAGTAAGGGCATAAATTCAGAAGAAGAAGCTATAGGATCTAGCGAGAGACACAAAACAAAGAATTTGAGGGCAGCTAAGTTATGGATCAGATATTTGTCTGAACAGCCACAGTTTGAGACCTCACAGTGGAGATTCAAACACTGTTTCAAAACAGTTAGAGTGTGGTATCATAAATAGGTCACTAATATCCCAGATATTTTTCCCAGTTACTGCATTTCTGCAGTAGAGTTTCTCTAATTTCCAGTGAGAAATGTAGTGTTGATCTAGAAATGTTAACTTAAGAAGAATAGGAAAACTAAAGATGTAAAGAGACAGTGAGACACAAAGAGATCCCAAGGAGAAGTCCTAAGCACAGCTTGAGTAGATTGAGCACAACTCTGTTTCATGTTGATAAATCCCATTCTTGAGGAATATCAGCCCATTAAATCTATTAAGATTGAATTCATCAATGGCTATTTCATGTGTGCATGTTTTCATTTCTTCTTATTAAAAAAAAAAAAAAACAAATATAAAACAGTTAACTCATGCCTTATGCACATGTCTAGTAGCACTAGGGTGATGTGGTGCAGAAAGATGTGTGTCTCATTGGTAATCTGAACTGTATCTTCACTGTAGCATTTCTCTGTTCCACTCTGGTTGTTCTCTTGGTTGCAAGTCTAACCCGTGCATTTGAAATTTTAAATCTGTATTATTTTACACATGTAAGTGAAAAACATGGAGTTTAGTGTGCAAGTGATAGAGCAGCAAAGTAATTTCTATAGTGAAAACCATAAAGTGAAGTTTGATATAATTGTCAATTCATTAATTTTACAGTAAAATTGTTTATGTTAGTATTTGCTTTATTTTCTGTGTTTCTTAGTATTCCTGTTTTCCTCCCATAAAGTAACCCTCACCAGCACTGTGTGTCTACTAAGGGCAAAAGAGAGATATAGAAATAGAAAATACAACTTACTAGTACATTTGAGCTCTGACCTGAGAGAAACATCACTTAAATCAAAATAAACATTTTCCTTTTAACAGCACCCCAAGTGATACCTCATATGAACAACTCAGACAAAGGGAAGGAAAAGTGTAAGCTCTGGGTGGTGCAGAGTACCAGACCTCATGAATAGAGGCTCACTAACATTGAGCAATTAATCAGTTTTGTCCTCATTGTTATGCACTTTGTGTTTATGACCTGTTCAGTTCTGCAAACAACTCAGAGATAGTGAATGTATTAATAATCAATCATCAGAAGTCCCTCATCTCTGCAGTTCTCCTTCAATGCATTCTGACACCATCACCTTGTTTCCCTGCCTCCATGAATCAATTCTGGTGGCAGTTCACAGACCTCAACCAGGTGATGCAGCTGCTTGAGTCTCTGAACAGAATAGAAAAGAAAAATGTTTAGAAAAGGCAGATTGAAAGAGATTGAACTGAAAGGTCTGAGTTTTTATTAAAAGGAATTAAAATTCAAAATAAAACAGANCATCTCAAATGCAGACATCAGCCCTAGACCTTGTTCTGAGTGCACTAATCTGTGTTTCCACAGAATGGTAAAGTCACAGCACTCCAGTCTATTGTATCTCAACAGCTCCAGACCCACTGTGCAGCAGTCATATTTCTAGATCTAAATTCAGTCCAGTCATGAGCAGGCACCAGCTTTTGGAAGACATTTATACCAGATGTGTACAGAATCTGTGAAGCAACTGTTGTATCAGCAAGTCCATCTGCTGTTTGGTCTACTTCTGTTTGTCATGTGTGACATCCTGAACATCAGCACAGCCTTCAGTCAGGAAAGTCAACTGTGCCAGAGTGGTGCTCAGGTATTCTGGTCCAGCATCTGCTGGGGAGGTTTGAAAATCATAAAGTGCAATTAAAGAAAACTTATTTGACTCTGAAAAAATCACATTACAAAAACTTTATGCACAGCTAGACCAGTTATAGAAGCCCATGGAGGAATACTCTCAGGTTTCAGAGTTCTGATCCATTTTTTTCCTGCACTACATTTGCATTATAATGCATGTATTTAGATAATGTAAGGAAGACAGCGTGCTTCATCTTTTTGGTTGGAGGAAGGGCTTACTTGACTATGGAAATTAATTTCTTCACCCGCACAGGAAACACTTCTAACCACAACATGCATCCCATTCTAATGCGTGAAAAACATAGGAATCTAAGAACTACATACAGAAGAAATTTCCTCTTCTACCTTCACCTTCCAACGATTTCTGTCCAAGACAGTTCTGCCTCACTTCTTCCTAGTGGAAAAGGAGAAAAGACCACACAAGGTCCATACAATAAGTACTTCTTATGCCATGTGTCTGATGCTCTGCCATCAGCCTATAACACATAAAATAGCTGTACTATAACCAAATTAAAAAAGCCCTCACAAAAAANATAAAACAGTTAACTCATGCCTTATGCACATGTCTAGTAGCACTAGGGTGATGTGGTGCAGAAAGATGTGTGTCTCATTGGTAATCTGAACTGTATCTTCACTGTAGCATTTCTCTGTTCCACTCTGGTTGTTCTCTTGGTTGCAAGTCTAACCCGTGCATTTGAAATTTTAAATCTGTATTATTTTACACATGTAAGTGAAAAACATGGAGTTTAGTGTGCAAGTGATAGAGCAGCAAAGTAATTTCTATAGTGAAAACCATAAAGTGAAGTTTGATATAATTGTCAATTCATTAATTTTACAGTAAAATTGTTTATGTTAGTATTTGCTTTATTTTCTGTGTTTCTTAGTATTCCTGTTTTCCTCCCATAAAGTAACCCTCACCAGCACTGTGTGTCTACTAAGGGCAAAAGAGAGATATAGAAATAGAAAATACAACTTACTAGTACATTTGAGCTCTGACCTGAGAGAAACATCACTTAAATCAAAATAAACATTTTCCTTTTAACAGCACCCCAAGTGATACCTCATATGAACAACTCAGACAAAGGGAAGGAAAAGTGTAAGCTCTGGGTGGTGCAGAGTACCAGACCTCATGAATAGAGGCTCACTAACATTGAGCAATTAATCAGTTTTGTCCTCATTGTTATGCACTTTGTGTTTATGACCTGTTCAGTTCTGCAAACAACTCAGAGATAGTGAATGTATTAATAATCAATCATCAGAAGTCCCTCATCTCTGCAGTTCTCCTTCAATGCATTCTGACACCATCACCTTGTTTCCCTGCCTCCATGAATCAATTCTGGTGGCAGTTCACAGACCTCAACCAGGTGATGCAGCTGCTTGAGTCTCTGAACAGAATAGAAAAGAAAAATGTTTAGAAAAGGCAGATTGAAAGAGATTGAACTGAAAGGTCTGAGTTTTTATTAAAAGGAATTAAAATTCAAAATAAAACAGAGTTGTGCAATTGCTCTAGCTGCTTTCCAAATAGAAGAATTCTGCACATGAGACACAATTCTTCCTGGTGAGACAACAGAGGAGAAACAAGATTCTGGAAGAATGCAATCCATGAGGCTCAAAGCATTTTTTCATCTTTTCTTTGAACCCAGCAAAGGCTGCTCTTCCTAGATACTTACTTATATGTCTTTTACTATGTCACCTTCATTTCTTCTCTTCTGTTAGTATACTTTGCTCTATTTTGAATCAGTACCATTGGATGTGTTGACTTTGGAAAACCTCTTCATGAATTTCATTTCCTTTCCATTTATCTGGCTATATTTGTTATATAGTAGAAATACACAGATTCGCTTGAGCAGGAATCTGTGTTCATAGGTATTAAAGACTCACACTTCAGCATCTCTGAATATCATGTCATTTATAATACTACAGGTCCTGGTGCAGTTCTGCAAGTTGCTTATTCTCTCCATCGTGAATCAATTCTTGAAACAATTATTTTTGTTTTTTTTTTGTTTTTTTTTTCTTTCTATTTCATTTTTAAGTATACCTTGTCAATTTAACTTAGCCTTTTCTTTTGACATTCTTAGTAAAGAAACGTTCATATATTTTTATCACTCTTTCGAAGTCTCTCACCATAGTCTTCTCTCTTCCACTCAGGCTGAACAGAGCCACTGGTGACCTGCTATCATTCACACACATAAGGACAAATTCACCTGTTCAAGTACAATGCACTCATGAGTATGTGCTACAAGTCCAAATTTCCAGTGTACTGTGGCTGATATGACTTTGCTGCTTCTGCTACAAAGCTTTTGTGATTAATTAACAGCTTCTACTGCATAGTATCTCTATGTATGGCTCAGTACTCTTTCAAGTAAGTTTATCTCCTTGTGGTATTCTCTTACTTTTTTTTCCCAGAAAATGTCCTTTACATTTTGACTGTGTGTTACACTCCAAACCTGAGGAATTTTTCCTGAACGTGAACATTCCCCTGGGTGGACAAATCTAATGCAAAAGTAGATAAGTCACTATAGTTAACATATTCTTAGAGCTCTGTTTCAATCACGTCATCAGCCAAGAAAGTTAATTATTATACACACAACTTCACAAGTCCTGTAAGTAGTAGCAGGAAAAACATCTTCATCTTAGGGAATTTGTACTTATTTGTACTTATTTTTTTTCCCAATGAACTTGTAATCGCTGATTCAGTCATTAAGACAAAGGAAAATTAAAAAATAAATAACCTCTTAGAGAAACACCTTCTCAAGACTTAAGCCAAGCACCTTTCCTTGTTCTTTCTTCATCTCAACATCCATTGTTTTTGCTACACATTACACTGATTCCCTCCCAGTTGCTTCAGCACAGGAGGATAGGGTGGTGTATCTTGGTTTCTTTCTGCTGCTTTTCAATTTCTATGCTCTTTTTTCTTTTTTTTTTCAATTTCTCTATGCTCTTTTGGGGTTTTCTCATCTGCCTCTAGCCACGTGTCATCAGCAGTCCCTCTTCTCTGTGTGTATGTCCCCGAGAGAGTCTTGTCACATTTCTCTCAATGCCACTCTTTGAATATCCCCTCATACGCCTCCTCCTCCCTGCAGCTGCTGCCCTTTCTTAAGTATGCTTGAGCATGTGCCCCACATGCTTTGCTGGTTGACTGAGTTTCTGGCACATTATGAGTTTTGGTATATGAATTGTTTTATTTCTAAAATATATAATATCATAGACACATTTCACATTTTTTTTCTAATCTGCTGAGATAAAAAATGCAGAAAGTCTCCAGCAATAATAATAATATTGGGATAGCCATCAGAGTTTGCTTGAAGCATGATGCTGAGGATCCCGTTTCCAAATTGCATGCTTTAATATTCATTTCACAGATACTTTAGATTCCTGCCTTCTCATGAATTCTATATTTAGATCACTCCTGTGTATCAACATTTTCTGTGAGGATACCATATTTTAGTGTGAATAAGTGTTTCTTTAGCTCTTTTGTCTATTTAAGTATTTTTTATTTAAATTTATTGTATTAGAAAAAAAAAAAGAAAAAAGGAAAAAAGAGGGAAAAAATAAATGTCCTAATTATAACCAAATAAGATATGCAATGAAAAAATACAGTGATTAACTTTCTTTTCCAAGCTCTGTCTCTACTAGTCAGTATCAGCCGTTTTCATAAAGACTTCTCAGAATGAAGACCAAATCACATCCCATGGCACTTACAGAGGCAAGTCTGCTATCCATCACTATTGCACTCAGAGCTGTAAACTCAGGAATGTCAAATTCACACAAAATATGTTCAGCATCTCTCATCAGTCACAGACTTGAAGGACACATGTAACAACAGCCACCTGGTCAAAGTAGTTAAGATGCATGGGAAATAAATAAAATTAGTTCAAAGTTTCTTACTTTTCACATTCTCTATTATGAGAGATTTGCATGTTTCTAAGATACACTGTCTGTGTCTTGCATTGACTTACAAAAGTAAGGATCAAAAGGGGATTACATTCAGATATTCACTGATCTCTTGCTAATGTCTTAAAAGGAAAGGGAGGGGGTGAATCAACTCCAGTTCTTTCTCCAAATCTCTCTAAATAACTAGATGGAAATCCACGCTGAGAAAACCAGTAGACAATTTCTATTTTACATTAGTAAAAATAGTATTATATGTCATCTTTTGTCATACTGGGATGATCATTAAGCCAAGCAGGCAGGCTGTTAATGTTTACAATGTGTAATATTCTCCAACAATATACACAGAGTAATAGGAGAAAAACAAATCTAATCCTGCCCTAGTGCCAATGTGGATTAATTTCATTCAAATAAACATGTTTATGAAAATAAAGAAAAATTGCTTCTGCAAACAGCTGGTTAAATTTGACTTTTTTTAATTCATCCAAAAAGACCAATTAGACTGGGTGCAGTAATTGTTCTTCTCTCCCTGCTGATGCTTTACTAATTGCTAATGTTGGTGTGTGTAAATACCAATTAAATCTGTTCTGATTTACTCTTTTTAGCTAGTGTTTAGATTTTAAGGGGAAAAAATGGCTTTTTAAATTTATATAGACAATGTGTGTCCTTTGTGATTTTCACATAGTGTTCCAGTTAACAACAAATGGAAATAAATACTGAGCAAAATCTGTTTGGCATTTCTAT
Organism: Pavo muticus; assembly: GCA_016647715.1. Lineage (NCBI taxonomy): Eukaryota > Metazoa > Chordata > Aves > Galliformes > Phasianidae > Pavo > Pavo muticus. The sequence goes on from JACDJE010000130.1 coordinate 76,489, forward strand.
AGAACAAACAGCCCTATTTACAAGGTGTTTCCAAATACCTGGTATTTCATTATCTTCTATTTATATATTTATTTATTATCCAGTAGTTTCTAATCTTCTTGCCTGTTTGGTCACTTGCTTGTGATTTCCCATGTATCAGCCACAGAATAACAACGACATAGGAAGACTTGTCTCACCATTTTACCACAATGTTAATTGCCAGCGATTTGTGTGAAGTGTGACAGTAATGACAAAAGTGGTGACAAAGAAGGCTGTAATTCAAATGGGTCTAAAGAAGGTATGAAAATACATCCTTGGGTTTTATGTGTTTTACTTGACCCAAGCAAGCATCATTCCATTAAGTCATCATCCCAAATTGTTTTCTTTTGACATTCAGAGGATAATTTAGCAAGTTAATTTGGTGAGGATGATTGACTACAGAGTAGACCAAACCAAAGGTGAAATAAAAGGAATAAGAGGTGGGAGAAAAACAAACAAACAAACAAACAAACAAACAAAAAACATAATTGCATTAAGGTCTCAGTAAATACTAGATTACAAATAAAAACTGCATAAGACACATTTAGACTTAACTGAAACTATAAGGTGAAAGCTAGAAAGAACCTTAATATGAAGTTTCCTCCCTTGTGATTCTTGTTCATAGCAACGAAGCTTCACCACAGAGTCCCATCAGTGTATTCCTGACCTGTGGGGCTTAGCCTACACCAGGGCGTGCCATGAGCTGCGCAGAGATTGCAGGCTCAGCCAGCTCTGTGATAACCTGCTGCCTCTGTAGAGGGCATCAATGGGAATTGGTAGGTAGGAGCAGAATGAAGTGATGGAATCCAAGCAGCTCATTTCATGGTGGTTTCCTCACAGCTATCTGACTTAATTCTTTTGATTGGTGTCTTAGGTCAGGGTTGTTTTCAACCTCCAGTCATTCATTGGGGTTACAGCTGTGCAAACAAGGTCTGTGCATTATAGCTGTGTTCAGTGCACCTGCTTAACCAGAATGGAAAATCAAAAGAGACAAAAGACGTATTAGTTGCCTCTGTTCACAGGAAAAAGACAGAAATCTCATGTTTCTATCAGGGGCTAAGCAGAGCATTTGCTCCAACTTTCATATTTAATTCACTTCTAACAAAGCCTTCTGGCTTCACTTTTTACTAACATTATAACTCAAAAATAACCCCACTTAAGTTTTGATTTACAGTTTTGCTGTCCCTATGAAATATTTCTATTGAAACAGGAGGTCTTTCATAGTGACCAGATACTGGTAGTAGGCTTGCTCTTTTTTGTTATTTTCAATGAATTCTTTAGAAGAGAATACACTTTAGAGCAGAACTTGAGGTTCTTTCATCATAGGTTGGACACCAAGGTAAAAAAGTTGTTCATTTCCACATTAAGATCCCCATATATAAAAATACCTATATATAGCAAATAGTTAGGAACTAATTCCCAATCTAGCTCTAAATTCATATTATTTTGGGTAGCTGGAGTTGATAAGACTCTTCACCTGAAGTATGGGCTATATTATACTGCAGATTTTCCCAATATTTTTTCAAATCCAAGGTTAGCAACACAACAGATTCAACATTTTGAGATTATCCTCTCACACTCTTGTCCAAAGTAGACAGTAATAAGTACTTGAATGAGGAAATCTCAATTATAATAAACATTACACAAATTTTTTTGTGTCATATAAGGAGAAAGAAAGTTGTAGCAATGGTAAAATAAAATATTTGACTGCTGAATATAGTGAGAGACTAGCCACTGAATCTCATTCAACAGAGCAGATTTCCTTCTTTCACTCTTCACTGTCCTAAAATCTGATTTAGCTTGGAGAAAGACTGCTGGAAATGATGGTGAGAGCATGGTTCAAAGCGATATACTACCCTAGAATATCAAAATGCCTTACAGGACCATCTAGCCATATCTCCAAATCAAAGTCTGTATTTTCTTTCTTGCAGGCTTTTCATGTTTCTTCATGTTAAAAATGTGTCTCTTTATTCTATTTTTTCCATTCTTCAAATAAGAAAAGATCAAATATTTAGGCAGTCCTTAGCCAAGTACATCAGTGCTTCCTCAAAGTCATATTTGTAAAGGCATAAGTACTGCTACATATTTATTTGGTCTTCTTTCTGCCTACACATGCATGTCTTTCTCCATCTGGCCTTCCATTTGCAGCATGTGAGGGAAGTAACACAAAACCTTCAGGATTCTTTTTCTTTCCTTTTTGTGCTTTGCACCATCACAAATATTTCTGTACAAATGTTTTTTGCCACTGTGTAATTGCTTCTTCTCCTCATATGATGATTTTATATCTTTTCAGTATAACCTTTTATTAAGGTGTACAATGCATTTTTAGGATACCCCAATGTCTTAGTGGACTGGAATCTACTTGCTATAACCTCATTTTATATTTCACCTTGACAAATGCAACCAGAGAACATTCTGTGGACATCATGGCCCTGAATAGTCTTGGTTGAAAACATATGATACCATATGAACGCATTAGTGATTTAGAGTAACTGCATAAATGATATTGTGAACTATGTCACTTTTAAAACTTGATCTTTTTTTTATGAATGTAATACAAATCTGCATGGAGGATTCCATTTATTTCTCAGGCATGCCTCAGGGAGGTCTGCCACCCATGTCTAGATTTGCAGAAACTGCATACAAAATAAAATCTTAACAAGGGGAAGTCAGCATCACATCATATCGCTGTTCTCCTCCTCGAATTTTTGCCATCTTTTTCACTCATTGATGAGAAAGGTTAATATTAAACATTCTGTTAATGGTTGTCAAATCAATCATGGTTTTCACTGAGTTATGCCATAAAGAAGCAACACACTTTATAAGAAATCAGAGAAGGGTTGAATGAGATAATGTAAAATCACTTATACAACCACTCTGGAGATGGAACCCCGTTTAATATTTAATGCAGTCATTAACCTGAGAGCAGGAGGAAGAGGGTAATGGATGGTCTATTGCTTTTACCTACAGGACAAGTTTCTGAAGTGAACTATCTCCCTCAAGGCAAGTATCACAAATGCCAAAAATCTATAAAGAGGGTCACAGATGAAAGGAGTTTGAGCAGACTCAAATATTCCCATGTGAGCATTGTGAACACTGCAGAAATGGCACACCGTAAAACTTGCCAAGCTGTGCACAGCCATGGGCTATTGCTATCCAAATGCCCAATTAGTTTATTATGGAAACAGACACACCATGCTGGTAAAATAGCCAACACATCTGCAGAAACTACAGAAAATAATCAATTATTGAAGAAAACTATCTACAAGTAACATTACTCTTGCCCTATCTTGTTTTTCCCTTCTGCTCTTTTCATCTTTTCTAGAGGACCAGATGTTAGAGATTACCCTTGAGAGTCAGAAATCCATAAACTAATTTTAACTAAGAGAAACACAGGGATGTTTTTGTTGTTGTTGTTGTTCGCTGGGTGGCTTTACTTTTTTGTTGCTGGTGGTTTTTCTAATAAAAAGAATCACAAGTGCATTAAATATTTACAGGTGACCTTCTAAATACTGAAAATATTTCCTGTGTGGCAACAGCACAGCATAGAGTAAGTTTTTGTGCAGAGCAGCAGAGTTGCATACTAACCATTAGAATAACTGGGTCAGGACACCTGCCCCACTGCCACTGTTACAAGGACAGTGCAAGCAGGGTGTGGATTTATCCCAAAGGCTAAATGGGTTGCAGTGCAATGGCTTACTCACCAATACTATAAAGGATACTACCCATCCTCCTCATCATTTGGGCCACCCTAATCCTTTTCCTAAAAAGAAATGGGTACATCCAGCCTTGAATTGAACTTCCCTGCCTTCATGGTAATTAAAGATACCAAGTAATCCCATCTCCCTTGATGTGTCAGTTCCTGAGCACACTGATGATGCAGGGAACTTCTATCATGCTTGACCATCTTTTTCACAGGTAAAAAGAGCTGTTACATGGTCTCTTACAAAGAGGGAGAATGGAGCCCTATTTACATATGTTTCCTCAGTAAAGGGGAAGTGGTAGGTGTTGCTCTAAACTGCTTTTCCAGCTGATAGTCACGCAGTTGCAAGTCAGCACAGACAAAGCATGTCTCTGGCCCAAGAGAGAGTGGAAAGACTGAACATTTGGGAGAAACAAAACAATACAGAGTTACAAGACTTTTTTGCGTTTTTTCCTGAGTGATCTCTAATTTATAGCAATTACAGTATACATAGAGTCATTTCTTTTTTTTTTTTNAACAATATTTATGAAGACAATGAAAATAATTATTTTTGTTTTCCAGGCCTAGATCATTTTGTGCATCTAAGGCACATTTATACATTCCTTCTTAAGCATTGTACTATGGGAGATGGAGATGGTGGTATCTAGCTAAGTTTATCCAATGGGACCCTGAGCCCCCAATAACTTCTTTTTGATTACACATCTCTAGCACCTAATTTGGAATTTTTTCCAACCTTTAGGTAACAGAAGTTAGAGAAGATGGAGAAAGTCCTTAGTGTTGTCTTCAATATTCCCTATCAAAAACTTTATTAGATTAAGTATACATCCAGAGAATTGCAACACAACTTTAATATTATGTTAATTACTCTGGAGCATTGGATTAGAGTACTAACACCAGAAAAAAAACTAGAGTCAAATAAAAGGGCAAAGGATCATCCCAAACCAACTCAGTTTGAGCTTAAGTTTCATTTCTTCTGTGGCCATTCCAATCTGTTCCAGTATTTCCATTTACATCAACCTCTGCTGGGATGTTATTGACAGTACTGTATCTGCTGCGACTTATGGTTTAAGGATACCATTAATTATGTAGCAATCATCTGCCTTATATCCTTACAGACAAAACTACTATTCCAAGGTTCCTTAGCAGTTTAAAATTTGGAACACAGCCCACAATCAATAGCATTATGAAATACAAGAGAGAAATGCTATGTGTCAAAGAGATGTATTTTAAACATTGAAAATTATGCTATTTCAACAACATTTTTGTGATTAGACCAAAAGAAGTTAGTGTGCTTACTAAGAGACTGGGGGGAAAAAAAGGAAAACAACAACAACAACAACAATATTTTTAAAATAGTCTTTTGTTAGAGAAGTTAATTAAGGTGAAGAAATGCAAAATATCAATTATATTCTTCCCTTCTTAGATAGAATAAAATAAGTACTGAACTTCTGTAAGTGAAATTCTTTTTAGTAGACACACAGACTAAAGTTAAGCCCTGCCTGATAAATTATATATCACATTGATGTACATATAGTGAATGTAAGTAGGAAAGAGACTGCAAGCACACCACTAATGCTGTTCAGAATGGATAGGTCAACCATGCTATATAGCAAATCAATCTAACATGCTAGAGCAGTACAATAATTAACTACAAAATTAATGGTCAGTAAAGAATTAGGCACACAATAAGCCAACTTCTCAGCTATGCAAATTGGCACAAATGTAGGACCTAGCCTGCTCTATGCCTCATAAATCATTGCAATTATAGACAATTTGATGAGAAATCAACATCCAAAGGTTGTTTCATTTAACCCCTGCCCAAAGGCGGGATCATCTGTACCAACGTCATACTTACAAAAGCTTGTCCAGGCTATTCTCAAAATTGTCCCGAACATTAATTCAGAATCACAGAATGGTTAAGGTTGGAAGGAAAGCCATCTGGTCCAAACTCCTGCTCAAGCAGGTGCACCTAGAGAAGGGTGTCCAAGACTAGATAAAGACAGCTTTTGAAGATCAACAAGGAGGAGACTCCACAGCTTCTCTGGGCAACCAGTGTCATTGCTCTGTCACTCGTGCAGTAAAGTATCTTTTCATATTTAGATGGAATCTCTTGTATTCCAATTTGTGCCCTTTGCATCTTGTTAGTGGGCTTCACTTAAAAGAGCCTTGTTCCATCCTGTACATGCCTCTTTTGTACTGGGAGCCCAGAACTGAACACAATGCTCTAGGTTTGGCCTCACCAATGCTGAGTAGAGGGCCTATCTTCACCTTTTCATGTTGCTGGGCAAAACTACTTTTTCTCAGTGTTTGTTTTTACATTTCCAGTTTACGAATTATTTCCTTCCTGCTTTAAACAAATTGAACAAGAGGACTGCCCTGTTCACTTTGCTGATCTCAGAAATACACCTTGATAGTCTTATTTTGCTTTTGTTAACTAAGCAACTCTGGAGGTTTTCTGGAGTGAAGGACTGAATGTCCTGGCAGTGTCTCTCATGGAATCTCTTCTTCACAAACACAGTTTATTGAAGCAGTTTTTTCAGCCCGATCTTTGTTCTAACTTCCTGCTGTCGTTCATTTAATTGTGAACTTTTCACTTCACACAGCTACATGTATCTTGTACCTTTAATAACTCCCATCAATCTCCCAGTATTCACTCAAGTTGCTTGCAATATCACCCTAACCTCCAGCTATTAAAACTAGGGTGAATATTTCAAAAGCAGTATCTTTCTCATGGTCCTTTAGCTAAATCAGACTGTGCTGATCATCCTCAAGAGTACTGCAGAGCTTCAAGCTCTCAGCAATATTAGCTCCAATCCTGAAAACACTAAACACTTATTCAGGTTCAGTGCTGTGTTTATTCCATTTTCAGTTCAGGGTGAGCCCATGCAGTGCCAGCTCCACATAAAGCCCATTAAGTGTTGTAGATATGCCTTGGTTAATTTCTCTTAACTACAGAGTATCCCTGACATTCAGATTCAGTTAGTATGTGCATTCACACTTTTCTTCTTGCAGTTCACAGGTTCAGACAGAATAAGGTCCCAACACAATTCTTCCTATGTCTGTGCCCCGATTCTCTTGGAGAAGAAATCTGGAAAGAGTTTCAATAGGGAAAGAAAGCACCCAGGGTAAAAGTCAACCACTACATGTGGGTAGGGTTTCCAGGCTGAACAGTGAGGTACTGGGCTGCAGGAGAAGTTGTCTCATAAGCATAATTTATTCCTATGTTCCTTTGGATACTTGTACTTTCGATGCACTTCTTAATTAAGAACTTCCCTCACTGTAAACACCTTAGCATTATCTACACATGCCAGTGCCTTATTTTTCTATCTTTCCTTGAAACACTTTTTGTGTATTCATCTTATCAACAATAGTAGTTGCAGCCATTAAAAAAAAAANCAGATGTTATTGCATCATGAAGCTTTCAGAATAACCAGTAAATCAATTTCTGATACTGCTGAAAATTCATACAAAGAAACAAAGCTGGAGATGGATCCATTCATTATTTCAGATCTGAAATCTGGCCTGCAGGCATCTCTAGTTATTTCTAGGATTTTCTCTCACAAAGGTTCCACTTCCGTTTTTCATCCACAATTCATGCTGGATTCAATGCGAAGAAAACTAAAAGAAAATTCACGCTAGTAGGAACATAGTGACTTCAGATCATAACTGAAGTGCCTTTGTCTTGTGAACAGAAATGCATTGTCTTTTCTTTAATGTTGCACCATGATTTATCAATCACGTGTAATATCATAGCTGAATGTAACACTTTCCATGTAAATAAAAAGACAAGATATTTGCTACAGAAAAATTACGATCTGAATTAAATCTATGAATGACAATCAGCCGTGTAATTTTGAGACAGAAAGAAGCAAAAGATGAGCAGTATTGCTCTCCAGGGAGAGTCCATTATTAGTAATGAGTAAATCAATACTGCGTTCTTACCTTTAGCTCAATTATTTGATTATTATTAATGTAACAACAATATTATGGATAATATAGTAAGTTAGGTGACAAAGCAGAAATATTTATGGCCAAGAGATAATAGCAGAATGTCAGTAACCTTTTCTACTTCTTCTTTTTTTTTTTAGTAAATACCCTGGTTCCTTTGAAATTTTGTCTTTGCTTGTATGGTAACTTAGATGAGTCGCTACCCTGCTTTTCTGACTGTTAACATTGTTTTCATGGACAAGCAGGTATTGACTGTCTGCTGAAACACCCCCCATTAATGTGTGATGCTCTGAGTCAGTGCAAATCTTTGGTCCATAGAGTCTACAGCTTTAGCCCTAACACTGAGCACCTCAGATAGTTTGGGCATGCATCTGTGCAGGAGAGGAGAATTCTTTTGCTGATGTGGCAACCAGGTTGATTTGCAAAGAGAGCATGTTGCTGGTGACTCTATCTCTATTGGACCCAAATCTCTGCAACAGGGTAAGCTGTTGAGTTCACAGCCAGTATTCATCCATCTCAGCACTGAAAGATGACATCTAAGCAAGTTCTTCACACAGCTGCATTGATCTTCTGATACTACACTAGAGAGTGACCTATTAGAGATGAAAATTCTGTCTTTCTAATAATTGACATTTTTCTCTCTGATCTTTCAGCTTTTGTTCTTGCCAGACTAAACTAGATACTGTATAGGGTATTAAGAACAGCACATTGAGCCACAGCAATATAAAAACTATGAATTATTTGATAACATTAGGAGACTGGATAAACGCATATATTTTTGTAATGGTTTAATGAATCTAGAGTAGAAAATAGCTATATTTCTGTACCTTTAATTTTTGCCCACATTTGAAGCATTCTAAAAGAGACAGAATTCAGAGCCACAGGGAAAGTAGCCTTTCCAATGAAAGATTTTTCTGTACTAGTAATTAAAATATATATTTAATCACTAAAACAGGCTGATGAATCACAACATTAAAGAAATCTTCTAATAAGGTCAACTGCATGACAACATACTTCTGGTAAGCAATGGGGACATTAAGGTGAAATACTAAACTCTTAGTAGCTAGCATGAGGAGAAAAAAGATATTTTAAAGCATGGCAACCAAAGCAGACTGCTTTATATGTTGGTTTTGTTGGTGGCTTTTTTTGTGTGTGTGTGTGTTGTTTTTTTTCAAGCTGTGCTTGAAATTGATAGTAGCTTCTAATGCTGATAAAGCAGGAAAACTTTTCTATTTTATGCTGCTATCACTTTGTTTCTCAGTTCTCAGTTTTGTATGTGTAAATATAAAGTACAAGAAAGCTTTTAATGTTTAGGGATAGAAACAATAACAAATGTGCTTAAAATAAAACACTGATAGAGGATGGTTATTTTTACATTTGATTTTAAAACTATAAGGAGTTGATAGAAGGACAGGCAGATAATATTTGTAGGGTTTTTGAGGACCCTACATGCATATGAAGAATCTGAAGGGGATTGGTAATTGTTGGCATGGATTCACAAAGAAGAAATAATGCTTTGCCAACCAAATAACCTTATACGATTAGATGACTGGCTTGGTAAATGAGAGGAGAGTAGTGGATATAGCCCAGCTTGACATTGGCAAGGATTTTGAAACCACTTCCCATAACATGCATATAAAGAAACTGATGAATGTGATCTGGATGAACAATTAGTAAAGTTGATTGAAAACTGGATTAACTGGCCAGGCCCAGAACAAGTTGATCAGTGGCATTAAGTCCATCTGGAGGCCAGTAATCCAGGGTTCAACATTGAGTTCAATGTCATTCAACATATTCATTAATGATCTGGACGATGGGGCAGAACGCACTCTCACAGAACACACTCTCAGCAAGTTTAATAAAGATACAAAACTGAGAGGAGCAGCTGACACAAGAGGGTCGTGCTGCCATCCAGAGAGATCTCAATAAGCTGGAGAAATGAGCTGAAACGAATTTCAGGAAGTTCAACAAGGGAAAGTGCAGTGTTCTATACCTGAGGAGGAACAATACCAGGCACCGTGACATGCTGGGGAACATCCAGATGGAAAGTAGCTGTGTGGAAAATGTCCTGAGTATCCTGGTGATGACCCAAGATGAGCATGAGCCAGCAGCATTCCCTTGCCACGAAGAAGGCTAATAGCATACACGGTTGCATTAGGCAAACTATCACCAGCAGGTTGAGGGAGGTGATACTTCCCCTCTACTCAGCCACTGGTGAGGCTGTACCTGGAGTACCTGGAGTATTGTGTGTGTCGCAGTATGCAATATGGTTTTCTTTCCACAATTTAAAATGCAACACAAGTGGATTTTCTTTTTCTTACAGTGAAGTTTATTGCATGCTATTGATGAAGCTTTCAGTAGCATTTCCTTCCAATGGTTTCAGAGATGGGACTGAGATGTTGGATTGTCTCAGTTTCTTGAATTACTGCTCTTAGTACATGTAGCAAAGACAAAGATAGTCATACTAATTACAAATCTGCAGTTTGAAAATTGATTGGGCTAATAGTAGCCCCTTTATTTTGTTAATAATTAAGAACATAGAATACAACCTCCAGAGGAAAAAAAGGAAATCATTGAAATAAAAATAAATCATTATTTTATCATCAACTAAAAAATCAATAAAAATATATCATTTTTAATAACAGCAAAGGTTCGCTGATATTGCTTTGGTTTTATCGACAGCAACATATGCCATTATTAGCTCTTACATGCAAGCAAAGAATTGATCTGATCAGTTTATGCTAGGATATGAGTATTAGCTATTTTAATTGCTTGAATTTTAACAGCAATAAAAGTTCCACAGATAATTCAAGTAAATAACAATACACGCTCTTTCAGAAATAAAACTTGGCATTTAGACAAACATCATTGCAAACTTCTTTTGGCCAATGCTAGTATTAAATTAAATGTGATCCATTCAATATAAAAAAAATGAAAGTGTTGGTAGAATGGATGCTAAGTGATTCGTATATGTAATAATAAGTAATATGGTAAAAAGTCTTATGCTGCTATTTGATCTTTTTTTTTCCAAGGGAATAGTTAAGCAACATTTCCAATATTATATGTATATTTGCATCAAATTTGTAAAAGAACATTGAAACTTGAGTAAGTGCTTTTTTGTTACTGTTTTTAATAAGGCCTTTTAAACAGGAGTTCACATCTTAAACAGCATAATTAAACACTAAGACATCATTAAAATATCTTTACTGATGCCCAGACAAATCCAATGGAATAATGGGAAGAAATAAGAATTACAGGAAGGATAATAAATACCGTGCTAAGGGTGATCTTAGTAAAATAACTTTTGAACTCATATTTTGTATGTGATACAAAAGAGCTTAAGGCCTTGATTAGACTAAGTATTTAAGCACCCATCTAATTCCTTTGAAACCAGCAGGAATGGAATACATACTTCTCTAAAGCAAAACAGGCACCTGTATGCACTTTGACAAGTTAGAACCTGTATGGATACATTTTTTTTGATTTCTTAGCGCACTCTTGAGAATGGCAGTGTGATGGATACTCAGTCTAGAGCAGTTTCCTGTATTCAAAAGACAGCTCTTGGATAATCACGTACACCTCCTATAAGGGAACAGCCTGAGCTGATGATTGAGCACCTGGTGAAGGGGGAGGCTAGCAATTCACCTGTGCTTCCCATGCAACCGTAAAAGGTGGACCCAGGGTCCACCCCTCCCTGGGCTCATTCAAGGGCTAGTCTCCAAAGGGAGAATGTCTCCTGGATGAGGGCTCCTTTTTGAGAAGGAGTGCTCTATAGCTAAAGACCCTGTTGTTAGTTTGGTGAGTCAACCTTTTCTTACCTGTGATAACTGATATTCCTAATGATAGTTTGCCTGGCATTGTAAAGAACTTATCAGGAGCAATTTCACTCATTCTAAGGACCAATATCTCCATTAGAGGATCTGTACATAGGAATAAGAGATTTAGAAGATACCGCTGGTCTCTGAAGCCCAAGTGCATAATAGACATTATGTATCTTATTAAATACATCTGGATTCATCTATGTCACATTGTACTTGCTGCACCCTTCATTGTACAAGGAGCCCATTGTACTCTGTTGTCCATCCTCATGTCAGTAATCTTAGCCAAGCAACATTAACAATATAGAGTAAATATATGAGATACAGTTGAAGTCCCAATGAAGAAATAAGCAAGCACCTAGTTTCTGTACAATCATGTGGAGCTGTAAGATAACAATATAGTTATTTATTTTATCGCCATCTCTGTTGAACTTCCCGTGGATTCCCATGCACCTGCAGTTTGCGGCCCGGACCACGCAAGCATGCACCAATATGGTGTAAGAAAGTGGTCCGTTTATTCACGTGGTGCAACACCTTATATACTAAGCCTCTACCGTGTGTACGCCCCCAAAGGGGGGAGGGGAGGGGTTATCCTATCCCGT
>JACDJE010000130.1:89347-200080 GCA_016647715.1 Pavo muticus
AAAAAAAAAAAAAAAAAAAAAAATCAAAACTTCTTCCATAACAATATTTATGAAGACAATGAAAATAATTATTTTTGTTTTCCAGGCCTAGATCATTTTGTGCATCTAAGGCACATTTATACATTCCTTCTTAAGCATTGTACTATGGGAGATGGAGATGGTGGTATCTAGCTAAGTTTATCCAATGGGACCCTGAGCCCCCAATAACTTCTTTTTGATTACACATCTCTAGCACCTAATTTGGAATTTTTTCCAACCTTTAGGTAACAGAAGTTAGAGAAGATGGAGAAAGTCCTTAGTGTTGTCTTCAATATTCCCTATCAAAAACTTTATTAGATTAAGTATACATCCAGAGAATTGCAACACAACTTTAATATTATGTTAATTACTCTGGAGCATTGGATTAGAGTACTAACACCAGAAAAAAAACTAGAGTCAAATAAAAGGGCAAAGGATCATCCCAAACCAACTCAGTTTGAGCTTAAGTTTCATTTCTTCTGTGGCCATTCCAATCTGTTCCAGTATTTCCATTTACATCAACCTCTGCTGGGATGTTATTGACAGTACTGTATCTGCTGCGACTTATGGTTTAAGGATACCATTAATTATGTAGCAATCATCTGCCTTATATCCTTACAGACAAAACTACTATTCCAAGGTTCCTTAGCAGTTTAAAATTTGGAACACAGCCCACAATCAATAGCATTATGAAATACAAGAGAGAAATGCTATGTGTCAAAGAGATGTATTTTAAACATTGAAAATTATGCTATTTCAACAACATTTTTGTGATTAGACCAAAAGAAGTTAGTGTGCTTACTAAGAGACTGGGGGGAAAAAAAGGAAAACAACAACAACAACAACAATATTTTTAAAATAGTCTTTTGTTAGAGAAGTTAATTAAGGTGAAGAAATGCAAAATATCAATTATATTCTTCCCTTCTTAGATAGAATAAAATAAGTACTGAACTTCTGTAAGTGAAATTCTTTTTAGTAGACACACAGACTAAAGTTAAGCCCTGCCTGATAAATTATATATCACATTGATGTACATATAGTGAATGTAAGTAGGAAAGAGACTGCAAGCACACCACTAATGCTGTTCAGAATGGATAGGTCAACCATGCTATATAGCAAATCAATCTAACATGCTAGAGCAGTACAATAATTAACTACAAAATTAATGGTCAGTAAAGAATTAGGCACACAATAAGCCAACTTCTCAGCTATGCAAATTGGCACAAATGTAGGACCTAGCCTGCTCTATGCCTCATAAATCATTGCAATTATAGACAATTTGATGAGAAATCAACATCCAAAGGTTGTTTCATTTAACCCCTGCCCAAAGGCGGGATCATCTGTACCAACGTCATACTTACAAAAGCTTGTCCAGGCTATTCTCAAAATTGTCCCGAACATTAATTCAGAATCACAGAATGGTTAAGGTTGGAAGGAAAGCCATCTGGTCCAAACTCCTGCTCAAGCAGGTGCACCTAGAGAAGGGTGTCCAAGACTAGATAAAGACAGCTTTTGAAGATCAACAAGGAGGAGACTCCACAGCTTCTCTGGGCAACCAGTGTCATTGCTCTGTCACTCGTGCAGTAAAGTATCTTTTCATATTTAGATGGAATCTCTTGTATTCCAATTTGTGCCCTTTGCATCTTGTTAGTGGGCTTCACTTAAAAGAGCCTTGTTCCATCCTGTACATGCCTCTTTTGTACTGGGAGCCCAGAACTGAACACAATGCTCTAGGTTTGGCCTCACCAATGCTGAGTAGAGGGCCTATCTTCACCTTTTCATGTTGCTGGGCAAAACTACTTTTTCTCAGTGTTTGTTTTTACATTTCCAGTTTACGAATTATTTCCTTCCTGCTTTAAACAAATTGAACAAGAGGACTGCCCTGTTCACTTTGCTGATCTCAGAAATACACCTTGATAGTCTTATTTTGCTTTTGTTAACTAAGCAACTCTGGAGGTTTTCTGGAGTGAAGGACTGAATGTCCTGGCAGTGTCTCTCATGGAATCTCTTCTTCACAAACACAGTTTATTGAAGCAGTTTTTTCAGCCCGATCTTTGTTCTAACTTCCTGCTGTCGTTCATTTAATTGTGAACTTTTCACTTCACACAGCTACATGTATCTTGTACCTTTAATAACTCCCATCAATCTCCCAGTATTCACTCAAGTTGCTTGCAATATCACCCTAACCTCCAGCTATTAAAACTAGGGTGAATATTTCAAAAGCAGTATCTTTCTCATGGTCCTTTAGCTAAATCAGACTGTGCTGATCATCCTCAAGAGTACTGCAGAGCTTCAAGCTCTCAGCAATATTAGCTCCAATCCTGAAAACACTAAACACTTATTCAGGTTCAGTGCTGTGTTTATTCCATTTTCAGTTCAGGGTGAGCCCATGCAGTGCCAGCTCCACATAAAGCCCATTAAGTGTTGTAGATATGCCTTGGTTAATTTCTCTTAACTACAGAGTATCCCTGACATTCAGATTCAGTTAGTATGTGCATTCACACTTTTCTTCTTGCAGTTCACAGGTTCAGACAGAATAAGGTCCCAACACAATTCTTCCTATGTCTGTGCCCCGATTCTCTTGGAGAAGAAATCTGGAAAGAGTTTCAATAGGGAAAGAAAGCACCCAGGGTAAAAGTCAACCACTACATGTGGGTAGGGTTTCCAGGCTGAACAGTGAGGTACTGGGCTGCAGGAGAAGTTGTCTCATAAGCATAATTTATTCCTATGTTCCTTTGGATACTTGTACTTTCGATGCACTTCTTAATTAAGAACTTCCCTCACTGTAAACACCTTAGCATTATCTACACATGCCAGTGCCTTATTTTTCTATCTTTCCTTGAAACACTTTTTGTGTATTCATCTTATCAACAATAGTAGTTGCAGCCATTAAAAAAAAAAAAAAATCGGAGAGAAAAAAGAAGAACTCTACATCTTAGGTTCCTAGGCTTCAGCATGCCTCTTTCATTTTCTTTCACCTTCTTTTCACTGCTTTTGAGGAAAAAGGAACTGTAACAATAGAGTAGTATGATCTGCAGTTCATAAGGGGTTCTACTAGTTGGATATTATTGGCTTCTAACCTATAGCATTATTTAAGCTTCAATGTTTTGTTCCAAATATATATTCTCAACTTGAAAATTGCTAGTGAGAGAGAGACATTGTCTTTCCAATTTATTCAAAACAGTTTTGAACCTTCCAATTCTGAGTGTTTCAGATCTTCTGCTGTAACTTACTGTTTAGAATAAGATCTGCCTCCGTGACAAAATTTGGTTAACGGGGCAATTCAAAAGCATCTCACTGATGCTTCTTGCATCTTGTCTCGCTCCAGTTAATAAGAGGGAGAGGAGGTTCTTTAATGTATGTATACCCGGCGTGAGATTAAGAAACAGTGGTTCAAATGTTGGTCCGACCAGCAAGAGTCATGTGCAGCACATCCTGAGAGGGCTATCTCCCTTGAGATAAGTCCACAAAAAAGACTGCTTCCCAGCCATTAATCTGCAGCTTATCTCTCTTTCGTTGCCCCTGGCCTTGTACATCTGTGCCCCTCAGACAAAGGATTTTGCAACCCTGGCCCAGGACGTGTCCATCAGTGTTCTCCAGACAAAGAATTTCTCAGTCTTTGCCCAGGACTTGCCTGGACTTGTTCCTCAGCAAACTTTGAGGCAATGGTATAAAATAATAATCTCTTACACATCTGCAAAAACATTCTGGGGGGAAAAAAAAGATTTATTTTTAGCTTGGAAATTCTGAACTGATTCTGACTATAAACAGGCAGACCTTGAATGGTATTTCAGAAATCACTTTTAAGATTGCAGTGATATTTAATTGTCAGATCAAGATTCAAGTTAAAAACTGAAATCCCTTTGTAAAGATCACAAAATTTCAAAAATTATAGGTAAGAAAAAGTTTGTTTAAACAACTTGTTCATCTTGTTGCTACTTATACCAACTCAGACATGTTGTCTGCAAAATATTGCTGGCTGCAGTGCCCCATCTACATCACAAACCATTTACTTGAATTTCCACCACTAGAGATGAAGAGTGGAAGTTTTATTCTGTCATTCAACTCAATAAGAGTTTTTTGTGTAATTACATTTCAAACTTTTTAAAATCTTTTTGTGGCAAGTAGAAAAATGCTTTTATGGATTCACTGTGGTGGAAAACCCAAAACAGAAAGTTTCACACAAAACTGTATAAAAGCGAGAACTGACCAAGGCAAAGCAGAGTTGAACTTCTTCTAGTAACCATGCAAACCAATAGCTTGCCTATATGCTTGAGGGGAGTAGAATAAAGGGTTAAAGGTCTATTTCAGTCAAACACTGATTTGGTTCTACATCTGATTTATTTCATGCTACTATAAGCACTGAGGAATCCCAAGCACCTGAGAAGAAGGGGGGAAAAATTTCATAACTTCTCCAGTTACTATTACGAGTTCCTAGAGGAACAATCCTAGTTCTTGTTTCCTCACTTGACCAAGCCAGTGTCGTTATTACTTCAAGTTATTTCCATGAAAGCCTCATGAAGCAGCTATTTTCAAGCTTCAAAATGTATACTGAAAAGAAGTCTGGATTCTGGGGACATAGGCTTAAGTTCAGCTTCCTTGAAACTGGGTCTCTACATGATGAGAAGAATGGAAAAAGCAGGAATGGTCTGGGATCTTGTCAGGCAAGTCCATTTGAAACAATATCTTAAGACTATAGTTACCTTCCTCAGTGTATCTATCGCTGCCAAAGAAATGTATGGAAACATGAAACTCTGTCTAATACTCTTCAGATGAGAATCCATTCTGTTTTATGTGTGGGATTAAGGAGATTCACTAATGGTCACTGGTGACAAAGTATTTTTACACCTCTGTCAAACCAGCATGCCTTATCTGATTCTAACTACATATCACCTGCAGGAGGAAACTAATATTTGTGAACTTGCTGGCTCCATCATGTGTCCTCCAGACAACATTGCAAGGACAAAACACTCCTCAGATTTGTAATTTTTCTTAATTTAGATGACATATCTGTTTTAAGGAAAAGTACTTTGAAATACAAAAAACTGTGCAATACTTCTGATGGCTGTACCTGCACTGCCTGGATAGAAATGAAAAGGCACACTTCTTTGGTTCTTTGTGATAAGCAAATTGAACAGAGTAAATAGAATGCATTTTGTGTTATTCATTCAAAGCTGAACTAGAATTTTTTATAACTTGCCAGTGTTTTAGAATAATGGTGATTGCAGTTAGCAGAGAAATGGCTGCTACATTCAGCATCAGTCCTTCTTCTGGTTCTTTTTCATTAGCTGGCTATGCTTTTGTGCAAGTCACATAAATTTCTGCCTCAGTTTGTCTACAGTTAGCAGTTTGCTACATAATAATTGAGTTTGGAGGTATATTCATGCAGGTCATTATACAGATTTGCAAGATTTCTAAAGAGATCACTACATGCAGTCATAATGCTCCCCAATAAATCACCTGAATTCTATCTGTAGCAAATAGACAGTGTTATTTAAGTACCATGTACTCATTAAACAACATTAATTAATGGATATTTCTTGCAGATTTTAATGCAAGAGAAGTAGAATCATTGATTATTTTGTGACACATCCTTCTGCACTATGTGCTTTAACAAGTGAAAGAGTACAAGAGGCAATTAAAGCTCTTGGTAAATGTTCAGGAAGTACATTAGTTGGCATTTTTTGTCTGCCAGAACATGGTTAATGTAATATCCTACAGGCAGAACATTTAGTAATTAATGTGTAACTGCAATTAATTAAGTGCAGGACTCACCTGAATGAATGTTTATGTCAACAAGTGCAGATATATACATCCAAGCTACTCCCACTGGACTCTTTTGTAGTCATAGGAAAGATGGTATATTTAGGATGTGATCCATCCTAACCAGCCATCTACATCAAAAAGGTACACTCTAACAATTCCTTTCCTTCTAAAGACAAAAGGAGTTGCGGTGACAAGCTGAAATGCAGACACTGAGATTATAGTTAGCTAAGAATAGGTGAGCTGAAGTCTCCATCCAAACTGAGAGTATATACACATAGGAATTTGATTAATGGTTCTACCAGAGAAGTACTGAGTGATATTCAATAATTTATGCACTCTGTTGTGCTCCTGTTTCTTCATTTGCACTGAGATGATCATGAGATTTATTCAATATGAAGACCTTCACACTACTAGAGTGAGGGGAAATATTTAACCTCATGTAATAATGTTTCAAGTCACCAATGTAAATGTCATTTTCATTTCTTGTTTAAAAATTTCTGATTTGGTTTCAGCCAGGGATATGACAAAGACAAAATGCCAGCTGTATTTATTTCTTATTAGACTGACTTTCCTCACTGAACACTTACAGTCCAATCACAACAAATAAATTTTCTCTACAAATATTAAAATATATTAATATTAATGCCATAATATTATTTTGTTCCTCCATCACTACTTTTCTGCACTAGTTACATCGTTTTTTCATAGTATGTCTCCTTTCAGTATACCACAGGCTTAAAATAAAAGGCTAGATCTGAAGGCAATCTATAAATGTTAATGGTGGTGTTGCATCATTTTTATCCCCTTCCAACAAAACCTCCTAATTAGATATTCATCCAGTGACACAGTGAGGTATAGCAATAACAGGAGAAAAGGGATGTGGAGTCTCTTCCCTGGCCCAGAGCCAGGCCTACAGCTATCTTGAGGTGGAAAGTAAAGCATGCACTTTAGAATATGTAGTAATAGGAGCAGCAAGTGATCTGAATGCCAGTAATTAGTTTGTCATTGCTAAACATAAGTTTAAGAAGATACTTAAATAAGCATAATATAATTTTAAGTTATAAAAAGTTTATTGAACTTTATTAAAATTCATTATAATTGCAATAAGTGCTCCTGCTTCTGACAGCACAGGTTCCATGACTGGCTAACAGTAAACACCATTACTCATTTCAGGTTGTATAAACTACCACATAAAGTCTGGAACTGGCTGTATCTGAGAGGTGTGAAACTCAGAATACTCTCTATTTTTGCAACGGGACTGTCTTGGAAGACATATTATCCAAACATTGAACTTCACTGAAGAGTAACAGTGTCATTCTTAAGTCCTTCATGCGAAGATTCAGATGCTAATAATTTACACACCAGCGGAGCATCCAGTTATAAGACCTGAGCTTAAAGGGAAGATGGGTCGATTTGCAGCTAATAAACAATCCTGTCAGAAAAATATCAGGGGGAAAAAACAAAAGTTGTAATTTCTTGGGGAGATGGATTAGTGTGTACAGAAGAAAAGAGATCACACTGGATCCAGATGGAAGCTACTAGAGAACTCCAGATTGCAGTGAATAGGAAATTTCTAATCTCATTACTCTCACTCACTAATTTGTGCTAAAAACTAGTAATCTTGATAGATCTCAGGATATGAAGGCACTGTATTACAGTGGGGAACATGTATGCCTCTCTTTCACAATTAGATCCTCCTGACAGTATTGTTTTCTGTAGTAGAATGTTTAGTCATGACTTGGCAAATATGTTGCACTGACAGCTATATCTCTTCCTGGGGCAATTTCCAACCTTCCCCAGAGGTCAGGAACATTTAAAAAAAAAAATCTTTTTCACACTCTATGGGATCCCTCAGCCTCATATGTTTTCAGCGTTCATATGAACACTTACTTTTCTAGCTTATAACTGAAATGATTTGCATGAACATAAAATAGTTTCGTTGCATTATACCATGACAAAAATGTTATTTAAAATCCTTAATGTGGTGTGATTATGAACAGACCTCGCTATGATTTATTTCTTGCCATTGGTAATTGGGTGAGTTTTTTCCTTTTTGCATAGGACTAAAATATGTACATTGGGTCATAAGTGAAACTTTACAAGGAAAAATCTCTCTGGGAAATGTAACAGAGGGAAAGTATCATTCCTTCCTAATGTGAAATAATGGGAAAATCATTTTTTAGAATGTATCAGCCTGATGTCATTAAAAGGTGAGTCCATTTCCTTGTTTCCGCAGTTACCTTTTTTAATGTGTCTTCAAGAGTTGCAAAATAATATGCAAACTTATGTAAATCTGTTTATCACTGTTATTTTTACTGAAAAAATTTTACTTGCAATCACAAAAGAAATAAAAACCAGATCTCCATTACCAAGTTAAAAATACAGTAAAGTGAAGCTGGAAAACAGTCATGCTTTAACTAGGCATTGAAACAGCAATCTACATTCCTCTGAGAGCCCTTCATCATGTCTGTGCTTACATACTCTGGTTTCCATTAGATGATTCTGGAGATGTACAACACAACATCTGTATGTAAAAGGTTATTAAAGCATTAAGAGCAATAAGAGTCTAACCAGGCAGTAGCAGAAAACAAATAGCTTGTGTATCACAGAAATGAAATGGTGTATATGGTCTAAATATAAGCATTGGGAGCTCAGGATTTGTTCTTCCACCTCTGATGAATTTTATAACTTTTAAATACTAAGCCCAGGCCAAATTAGTTCACCTAGTAATGATAGCTGCGCAATGACTGTAGAACAGCCTACAGAAATTGACATTTCTTCCATAAAAAGCAGCTCTGCGCCTCATTGTCAAAGATGTATTAAGGGATGAGATAGTCCCCAAAGATAGTAATGACATTTTATCTATCATTATATATTTTTGGTTATTTATCTTACTTCATGCACAATTTCTAAATCTGTAACCATAGCTGAAATGGAATCACTTTTTAAAAAAGGGTTTTAATTTTAAAAAGTAAAATTAATTAGAATTCCATCTTTAGTCTATAAACCTAGGGATTATTCATGAATTAATATAACATTCAATATTTCAGAGATTTTATATATTAGAGATATTTCATTTGAATTCAGTGTCAACAAGCACTTGGATTCTAGTAATATCAAACTATGATATTTAAGTGTTGAAATATTCTCTTCTCTGTTCTTGTTTCTTTTGGTAAGTGGCAAATCCTTGTAGAGACTAGCTGTGTGAAGTTCCTTAAAAGAAAATGACATTCTCCTTCTATAGAGATTTTAATATTTTCCAGTTATAATAATTCCAATTACATTGTAAAAATTGCAATGAGACTCAGAAGTGCTTTCTTTGTTCAGCAGCAAATTCCAAGTTCTTTGATATAAAAAGAATTTAAATACATTTCTCTTTCTAGTGAAAGGAAGCATCTTCATATCTGAAGATAATTCAGATTCAGTATTTCACCATATTATTACCAAACTATTTTGACATTTTAAGATAGAATATTTTTATTTGGATGGACATTTTAAAAATTCTTCTGATTTTTAAAAGAAAAAATTGAAAAATAACAGAATTAACATTTCTGATTTCTGCTGTGTAATACCTTATTTTCCTCTTCACCCAAATATATCTTTTGAAAAATTGCATAGATCGCTTTTTACACAGAAAATGTCTTCTAGGCTTAATACAGGATAAATAAATATTTTAAATATTGTTGGCATTACAGATTTGTCATCTGGAGGAAAGAGGAGGTCACGTGAGAGATTCTCAACTGGGGGCTCCTAACTAAACTCTTCAGGCTTTTCTATGACTCATTCTTCAAACTTGCACCTAACATAGAAGAAAAAGACGTTATTTATGTTTATTCAAGGGCATTGTGAAGGGCAGCATACTGCACAGCTAGTTGAGGAACTCCAACAGCATTAAAGAAACAAGAAATGAGCAGCAATCATTTCCCTCAGCATGTTTCTTCTCTATATGCTAAACACTTCGCTTTGAATGCAGAAGAGCTTAGAGGTGGTCCTTCTGTACAGATACCAAAAGTTGTAAATCTTTTGATTAGGAAAATCAAAATTAAGTGCTTCAATTAAGTACTTGCATTGCCTCCAGTATGTGGCCTTTCATTTATGTTTATTTTTAAGGGCTCTTCTATTTGATGAATTGAAAATGAGTTACAATACAAATAGTTTTGGGGAAGATAAATTTTTATCAAACGGTAGCTCATACAAATTTTTCCCAAGAAAATTAGATGCAAAAGTAGTGGATTTGAACATATTTTTATGGACTGAATGACTACATATAATTGTATCTTTAAGCCATAATAAAAATTGCAGTTGAAAGTAAGAAAAAATAATAAGCAGTAAAATGAGAGTTTGAAATGAAAGATTGAGTTAAAAATAAGAAATACTTAAAGATTTATGGAAAGTTTAAAAAGGGAAAATTATTTCCCAGTGCTGCATGTGAAGGCAAACTAAGTAATAGAAGGTATCTATTGAACTCATTGGATAGTATGTTTAATCATTACAGAAACTGAGATTTCTTTAAAATATAGAAAACATTGTGAAAATTGTTCTTATTCTTTCAATTATTTGTTCATAGGTTACAAAGTAAGAAAAAAAATAAAAATCTTAGATTAAAATAATCAAAACCAGACTTTTATTATTATTTCAATATCATAGATGGATATTTTAAATAAATACTTCACTCAGAGCTGAAGCAGCTGACCTCATATTTTCAATGATCTGTATGCTCTTTACTTGCATTTGTCTCTGTGAATAGTTAAAACATCTTTTCTCCATTTTTCTACCCAGAACTGCAGTGGAAATTCTGAACATAGATCAGTTTCAGTGTTTTTGAATCATAAAGGTGCCACGTTCTTGGTAACTCTCTCAGCAGTTTTCTTCAGTATTACATTATTAAGAAACACTTTTTGTCTTAGTATATTTTGAAAGGATGAAAGATGTTTTCCAAATAATTTGCTTCACACAGCAACATGCATATTTGTTCCAAAAATCACTCTTCTGTTGTGATTCTTGGCACATTATTGCTGAACCATGTAGCAAAATTTTTGTCTAGTTTCTTTTCTCATGTATCCTATTGAGAGCTTTATGTTTTTTCTGGGCTACAAAAAATGAAGGAAGTTATTACTATTACTCCTGCTACGAATGAAGAAATACTCTTTTGCATTCAGTAATAAAAGCTGTCTGAAAAATTTCGTGTTCAGATCAGAGCTCACCTCTACTTCTCTGCCTCTACTTGTCTTTGTGCTGCAATGACACATTTGGTTCCGAACCTTGCAGTAAGTCACATGCACAAAAAGCATACTGGGCTCAAAAATAATCTGACTGTAATTTAAACTGCCTCAACTGGCACCCCTTCCATGCTAAATTAAAGCACTTTGCAGTGATACATCACGTAGATCCAAGGTCAGAATAGAGCCCTGAGGAAGCAATAGTTTTGAGAAATACAAGATGCCATCTGCAATTTCTTCCTTGTCCTACAGACAGAGAAACACTCTGTTTTTCCCTTCAGTCTCCACAGTTCACCAGCACTTTCTATTTTTATGAAAACTATCATCGTGAGATATATCAAACTCCATTCACTCCACACACCCTTTGCTTCTTTCCCCAGCCTCCAATTTGGCATTCTGGAGAAGGACTGCTAATTCAGCCTGTTCAATAGCCATATTTGTGAGTCATAACACAGGAGCTCCAGATGGAAGACAGGGCAAACATCTCCCTCCAAAGTTATCACCATTTCAGTTCCCATCAGTCTACCAGAAGCTGGGAGTGAAGAATCAATCATTGCTTTCCCAGCTCCCTGTTGACAAAGACTCAGCACATTTTCCTTTGCATCCAGTCCTTGGGGAAGGAAAATCCTGAAGCCTCTCACAAATTTCCCACGTGGTTTTTCAGCCAAACTTGCTTTATGAAGAGAATTTTGTCCTAGCATTCTGACTTGGCATTTTTAATCTGAAGAATGAAACCTTCTGGCTTGTCAATGCAAGCATGTGGCTTACAGGTGAGATCTCGTCAGTCTTGCCTCCATCCAAATGACAGAGGAGCATTGCATGCATTATTCTAGCGGCAGAGTAGCAAGTGGTTGGCAAGCCAAAGGCACGTCTGGGTTAACATGTGGGAAGCAAGCACACTGAATAAATGTGATTGCTCATGCCCATTCTGCAGTTGGTAGTAATCGTAGGAGTTGGCTGATGAACTGTGATAATGGTGAGAATTGAGTTTCTGCTCTGTAGCAGCAGACGTGGCAGGAGGTGGCTGTTCCTTGAGCCAAGACAAAAATTGAGAGTGAACAGTTGGAGCATGCTGGCAGCAGAGTTTTGGCATGAAACTACACAGCAAATGCTACATAGTGCCAGTGCTGGGTGGTGCTCCTAGCCATCACCTGCATGTGAGCATGGCTGCAGCAGCCAATACCTTGGAGGATACGAAAGAAACCACTGCATAACAGACATAGTGTCTTTTAATCAGTTACAAATACCAGCAGTAAACACCAGGGAACACTTCTAATGTCACTGCTCAGAATTACAAGGGCTGGCAGACACAGACCTTAATTTCCCTTGAATAAAGAACTCTCACCCCCAAATAAGGATGATTCCTCCTACAGGAGATCAGGGACCTGCCCCGCTGGGGATGCGTAAGTGGTCTGAAGGTGAACAATGAGTACAATTCTCAGGAATGACATTCATTGCCCGAAATTTGCATCTTTCTGCTGTGACCAGGCCTGGAAGTCTGAAGTCTCACCCAGGCATTTCTGCTGCAGGTTCAGTAAAAAAAGGGAGAAGAAACAGATCTACACTACATATGGTATTTCTGTTTCAGGGGCCTCTGATGAAAACTCAGTCAAAGGTATTGTTCTGATTGTTACCCTTGGCTAGCTATATGGTGGTGGTATTTTCCGTGCTGCCTGGGCAAGAGTGGGCATGATCATTTTACATAATTTTGAATGTATTCATCTGTTAAAAATCTCACTCAAAGACTACTGGCATTGTATATATGGGGAAAAAGAAACAGTGAGAAGGCTAAAGAAAGCCATAAGCTGCAGGACAGAGAAGAACAAAAAAAATCAGCCCAAGAGAGAAAAAGCTGTAAAGACAAATTCAGCAGGGAAATGAAATAGCACTATGCACAAATTATATATAGAAAGAAACAGAGAAGAAGGAAATCTGCTTCTGTAGGTTAGCCTTTTGTGAACATTACTTTTATCCCTAGCTTCCATATAGGTAGCAGACCCTGCTTTTGCAGAAAACCATGCATTAGGAAAAGAGAGCTTGAATAACCTATGGGGAAAAAGAGAAAGGGCATAAGGCTAAATCATAAGAGTGAAGGATTTAAAAAACTGAACTAAAGGTACAAAGCCAAAAAATACACTGACACATTCATATATTCTACATAGTTGCTTCATTCAACGTAAGACATTGTTCACTGTCTCTAGTCCTAGGAGATGTTTTATTCACCTAAAAATCTATCTTCATTCTGTTCAAAATAATATTTTACTTCTAAGATACAGGGATGTCATTAAATAGAGGGCATCTGACATTGCCGTAGGGCTTCCCAGTTGAAAAAATGCTCTATCGACTGAGGCAATTTGGCACCCTTGTATTGTTACTGTCATCTGAAGTAAAAATAAATGCCTTTTTGCACCTTTTATACTTAGAAGTCTCTGGGGAAATCAGGTAGATCACAACTGAGCTAAGATTCCAAATTGTCAATCAGAAGCAGGAGTTTTCAAAATTTTAAGTAGGTGAAGTGGATCACTCCCAGTTTTGACCAAAGAAGTGGAAATGGAAGGAAACCCAGCCAAATTCCAGCTCTTACCCCTCTCATTTCTCACAGGATCCCTGAACAGATAACTTACAGCCTATAAAGGATTCTCTAAGATTGTAATAACCCCTACTCCACCACAATCTCCCTTTTTCCCAAATTCATAATCACCGGAAGCCCCCATGCAATGAAGTGATAGAGCAGGCTTCTTTATAGCTGATATTCTTCTGTTTTGTTGGAAGAGTGTTCTGCTCATTCTTTAGCTTTCTTCTCCCAGCCCACCTGTCACAATTCAAAAATGTCATGTTAATGTTTTATAGCAGACTCTTCCTGGCCTCTGCTTAGAAACAGCAGTATCCTTGAATAATTGATACCTGTGTGTTTCTGCTCTACTTTTTTTTTTTTTTTTTTTTGAGCTCAAGTAAGCTTCCACAAAGGAGGGGAAGGAGGAATCAAATAAGCAAATACTAATATCTGCCTCTGCACTCAGTGTTCACTCCCCTCACTGGAAAAACAGGAAGGGAAATTCTCTCAAAAATGCTGAAGACTGAATAGAAGTCAGAGACTAGGGTGGCCTTCCATCAACAGCTGCAACGATCACAGCAGGTAAAGCCAGGCTGAGCAAGCATGTGCTTGTGATATTGTATTTAGCAGAGTGACTGAAATATATTTGGGTGAAATATGGGGCAAAGGGGGAGTTTGACCTTGCTGGAGTCAAACACCCAGGATCTTATATTGCCTCACAAGCTGTTCTGTAATTCAAATAATTTAAGCCTTCACTGAAGCAAATTAAAATAGATAGATAGATAGATAGGTGACAGATAAAAAGATAAATCAATAATAAATATAGTCCACGAAGGCTGCAGGACTGCTGCAGTTCCCTTCTTTAACATAGAACACAAGGATTGGGCATAGAGGAGAGTCAGAAGCAGACGTCTGGCTGGAAGCTCCCCAGCAACAGCCCCTGGCAGCAGATAGCTGATGGCAGCCAGGTTCCCCCATCAGCAGCCTGATGCCACCAGCCTACTACTCCCTGGTTCAAAGCAGGTATTGAGGACAATGTTGGCAAGTGCTGTGTGTGCTTCACTGCAAGCACCCAGGTTCACGGTAAGTGTCCTGCTGCTGCCCTCCATTTCTGCAGGGCTGCCATCTACATGCAGAGAAGATGAGCCAGCAGAGCTTAGCTTTTTAGGATTATACTCCAGAGCTTCTCATTGGCACTTCCTAAGTACAGGCATGAAAATATTGATTATTTTGTGGCTTCCAGTTTGTCATATTAGAAATAAAGTGGTGAGCATAACCTATTAGCTGACAGGAGTTTTGGGGTCTGCACTCCAGCTCTGCCCTGTGCTCACTGCGTACCTACAGCTTGCTGACCTCATTCACCAAAACTTTGAAAAATCCTTTTGTAAGGTTTTTACCAGTGCTGCTATCTTCTGCACTACAGAAGGAAATGTAGTCAAACAGCCAAAGGTGTTTGTAGCTTTGAAAGTGTGCGTGATTGGTTTCTTGGAATTATCTTTCTCCTAACAAAGATCAGTAAATGATATATTAATCCTACTGGACTCTTATGGTGTCGCAAGGAAACATCGTGTTTTCACCTCACTGTCTTGGAAACATCTAGAGGACAGCTCCAGGTTTTAGCTGTCATGCAGTCATTACTCCAGTGCTGGCTTTTGGAGCAGAACACTTTATCTCAATATGCATTCTCTCTTTTTGTCTGTCTTTTTTATCTCACCTTCATTCACTTAAGATAGATAATTATTTTCAATGTTTTACCCTGCAAGTCACAAGTAATTCTGCAGCAGACCATTCCTAACCTTTTAACTGAACCCAGTAACTGCATATCTGCAGTAATATGGTGAAAGCTTTTCAGCTGAATGTTTGCGGTATATTGAACTTTTGAATTACCTGTGCTGAGTAAGAAATTTTAAAGCTATTTTAAAGCTAGCCCAAAACACTCCTCAGGAGGTTATTTATTAAACTTTCATCCTTCTCTTTTGAAACCAAGATACTGAACTTGGAAGAGTGGCTCTGTTAGCCTTGTCATTACCAATTTCTCAAAAATATCTCTACTTGAAAGTGCAGGGAGTATATCTTCCTTGCACTTGTTGATACTTATGCTAGCCTACTTAATATATATCTCCAGCTTAGCAAGAGTTCCTAACAGTGTAGCCAAACACAACAAAACTGCAAAAATAGATTCTGTGATACATTTCTTCACTTTTTTCTGTTAATGAACTGGTAATGGATTCTAGTTTGCTACAGCTATATGGTAGCGGCACCTGAGTTATTTTGTAATGTAATGCTTCTTGTGTTATATCCACTCAGCCCAAAAGAACATCTTTGCCTGAATTAACACACAATCATACAGAAAGCTGCAATTTCCTAATTTTGAAAGCCTATCTGAAGCTCCAGAAGGTTTCTTAACTGCCTTTGTAGCCAGAGAAATGCATTTATGTTGAGAAAGTGCAACTGTAAATTTTAATTTTAGAAAGAGAGAATTTTAGGTTTACTCATAAAATATAAAAGATAATAAAGTAACAGATCAGACTTTTTAGCCTTAAGAAACAGCACCATTATAGTTTATAAATTGGTTATATTGTAACTCCAAATCAATATTTGAGACTTGCACTATATTTAAATTACATCGCTCTAGAGTATATTAAGAATTCAATGTTGAGAATACAGTTATTCCACAGATCAGGCTAACAAAGGGCCAACATAATAAACAATTTATAACTTTAAATACAGTTCCCTTTGTAATTGTCCAAAATCCATCCAAAATAAATCTTGTATAATATCTCATTATAACTCATAATTTAGCTGCATGAAGAATTATAGAATTAACTTCTGGTTATTCTCTAATACTCTGCATGTTTTATCTCTGCCCTTAAGAATCATTTATTGTCATAATTGATTGCTGGAGCCCCATCTCTTATCTCAAGGATAAATAAGAAAAACTTCACAAAATGATTTTAGAGCTTTGGGAATTGTAAGAAGTTGTGATACAAGCTTATCAGACCTCCAGAAACCACAATATAGATAAATCTTTAATCACTGTATGAGATAGGAATTAGCAAGCATCCTTTCTCTATTACTGTGACAATTTATTAGAGGAAAATCGCAGCTACATTGCATGCAGGTAAAGTGGAGTCTGTAAGTGTTTTCAGGAGTCAGATGTGTAACGACATGAGCACATATAACTGTGGTGCCAGGTTGGGACATCAAAAATCATGCTATCAAATCATCTTCAGTTTCTTTCATCCTATCACTGGCCCAATGTAATAATCTATAGCATTATTAGGCTGTACAGAACTATAGTACAAGCACAATGAGAGATGAGCTTGATACAGAAATGCTTCCAGCTTTTGGCTAATACAGCCATTTGGCTACACCTACTCTGCTAGATGGGGTATGTGTACACATATCTGCTGTCTACAAACAATACATTATTTAGAGGTTGAACTGTCAACATTGCATGCTGCCGTAGGGTAAAAAGTAAAGGCAGAGTTTATCTTAACGACCTCCAAGAGTAACAAAGTTTCATCTCAGTTTTGTTCTTGTGCTATTGAATCAAGGAATTTCTTTTCCCACCACCCATTCCTACAAAACCAAGCTCATGTTCCTTTTTCAGAGAAGACTGCTATAAGTTTTAAAATTTAGCTGCTCTCATGCTCCTCATTTATTCCGAATTCCAGTATGATATAAATCAGACCATAGTAATATTAATTGCTTATAGTTTTAAGGATCTCAAAGACTTTTATTCAGCCATTTGTTATTAACAGAAGGCAGTCTGTCAACTACGGTAGCAGTGTAGCTTATTAACCTAATTTATTTTATGGTGTGTGTCAGGAGAACAAAAAAATCAGAGAATAGCTTTCCACAGCTGACCTGAAGTCTTGTGGAAATGAGAGTATGGACAAAAGGCAACTTGTTAAGAGGACAGGCAATCCTGATGGTGGGACAACAAGAAGAGAAGACTGTTAATATCCAACTGTTAAGATAATAGTGTGGCTTCAAGCGACATTGCCAACTTCTGAGAGCATGTGGCTTGTACTGGTTTCAGCTGGGGCAGAGTTGATTTTCTTCATAGTGTCTGTTATGATGCTGTGTTTTGGCTGTAGGAGAAAAACAATGTCAATTACACACCAATGTTTTAGTTGTTGCTGAGCAGTGCTGCAGAACCAAAGGGATATTCCATACTATATGACATTGTGTGAAAAATACATAAAACTATAAAACTTGGGGGAATTGGCTGCAGGGCAACCAAGTGCATGATGTGGAACTATCTCTCACATCAGTTCAAAATCCAGGACTACTGAACAAATCAAGTTTTTGTAAGGTAAATTTACAAGGAAAATTTTCTTACTCTACAGAACCTATAATCACATAAGGAATGCTATAGCCCAAAGCCAGTATAACAGTGGCTAATAGCCCCTGTCACATTGCTGCATGGTGTAGTTGACTCCATAAGAGATGCACAGCTAATAGCACCTGTGAAATTTTTGAAACTTTTGACCTTGCTGCAAGATAATTCAGTTCTATAGTTCTAGGAGTTCTAGAAGAACTTGAAAGTTAAGTTTTTCTTCTTCTGGTTTCTGAGAGAAATGTGGAACTGATATTCTGGTAATAGCATAGAATAGATGGATATTTGTTTCTAAGAAGCTGCCTAGTGGAATGAAAAAGCTGAATGCATTGCACTCTATTGCTCTCATTTTTAATTGTTGGCAGAGTAATAGAGTACTTTGGAATACAGACAGGTTTTGTTGTTTGGAAGAGAAAATTAAATGTAGTATAAAAACATCTGAGTAAAATTTTTTAAATGTTAAGAAAAAAAAACAGAGTAAAAATTATGTGGAAAAACATACAAGACCAATGACAAAAATCTTACTGTACTTCTAAGCAGAGTAATACATCTAGCTACACAGAGAGGCAGGAAATTAGAATAAGAATGTTTGGGTATTTCTATGTATATATATTTGGATTCTATGTATATATATTTGGATTCTATAGCACATCAAAAGACAGAAATCCAATCAGTATATTCAAATACTTATACCAAAGTAATTAGAGAAAAGAATACAATGCAATAATTTTCTTTTCGTTGATAGTATAAATAGTACAATCAGCCTATCTGAGGAGTATAAATTCAGCAGCAACTTTGCTCTGAAATAATTTTCCCATCTATTTTCAGAAGATATGGATGATTGTAAAAGAATGATAAACTTCCTACATTTCTTTTTCTTTTTCTTTGTTCTTTTTCATTTCCTTCTCCCTCTCTCTCCCTTTTTTCTTTCTCTGTTTCTTTTTGGTTGGTTGATTTTGTTGATTGGTTTTATTGTTTGTATTGGAAGGTAGTTTTGAGAAAAGTGTTCAGGGCTTAGCTTTTAATTTCTTTTTTTCTTTTTTTTTTACTTTAGAAAATAAAAGAAAAATTCTTATTCTTAGCATGAGTAAGAAGTCCTTTTACTCTGTGGGAGTTCTAATCCTCCTGTAATAACACTGATAAAGAACTGGCAGGAGGGTGAAAAGGGGGATCTCTGTGTAAAGAAACAAATTTGTTGCTATGCACCTCTCTCCTCATATATCTGCCTAATTTTAATAGAATTTACTTTGTTGAAAATACGATGGGAAGCAAGGTCCAATTTTCATCAAGTTCTTCAGTTATAGTGATATGTAGATACAGAAATTGGCTAGAATTCATTTCTAGAATGCTGAATTCTTCAACTACATATTTTAGTATTATCTACAACTTAATAAAGGAGTGAGTAGTTCAGTACAATGTGGCTTTGAAGGTTAAAATGCCTAAGTACTTTTCACT
This sequence comes from Pavo muticus, assembly GCA_016647715.1. Classification (NCBI taxonomy): domain Eukaryota; kingdom Metazoa; phylum Chordata; class Aves; order Galliformes; family Phasianidae; genus Pavo; species Pavo muticus. The sequence continues at coordinate 108,705 of JACDJE010000130.1, forward strand.
GATTTCCCCAGCTTCCTTACATATGTCATTTCTCATATTTATATATTCATTTGTTTGTTTGTTTGTCATTCCTGAAAGACCTGAAACTGAAAAATAGATTACATGTATCTGCTAATAGTAAGCATGGATAGAATGGAAGTCTTCTTCACATTTTGGCATTTCATTCAAGTGTATACAGAGTTCAACTGAGCAAAATTTGTGGCAAGTAACTGAGACAGAGGTCAGTCACGTGCTGAAGAACACATCATCCCAGATGTTAACAGACAGAACAGGAGCCACACAGCTTTCTAAGAGATTTATCAAAATTCTGTCTCTCTAAGAGAAAAGTTGTGCAGCATTTTTACCTGCTCCAAGATCCATACACTACAAATAGCTGAAGTGAGTTGCAGTGGCCGTGGGAACACCAGGTGAACAGAAGTCTACACCACTTTAAATGAGTAAAATTTTAGCATACAGAAAAGTATAAGTAGGAAATCATTTAAATGAGTCGTGCTCCATTTTGATGCACAGATGATAGTTTATTCAGCCTGCACCACGGTGAAATGTTGAACTCTGATATTCCATTTCCTTCCATAATATAAGTTACAAATCCACACAAAGAAAACTGCTGCTTGTAGTCAAAGCATTCAGGGAGCAAGTATGAGACATGAGTGATGGAAGGTTTCCTATTGCTCTACTGTGTGTTTTGTATGTCCATGTATGTTCCAGAATACAAATAAGGCAAGAAAGTGTTCTCCAACAGGAGTCAGAATTAAAAACCAGAAAGTCTTTAATACTTAGAGATCAAAATGCAATTGCAGTGCTCCATAACTTCTTGAAAAAGTGAGCATTAAAAATATATATATATTCTTCCTTTCTGGTTGGGAATTTTTAAGTTATCTTTTGTAAGACCACGTAAAATGATTTAGTTCTCAAAGAATAACTGAATTACATAAATAAAACATTACATAAAGATGTCTCAGTACGATTTATGTGAAGTGAATTTCTCAAGAACTTGTCTATTGAAGAAAATTCAACTTATCTCTTCCTGATCCTTTTAGGCTATCTAAACATAGGAATTTATGTCAGGTCAAAAAAATCTATTACTGTTTCTCATAACTGAATCCATTATTTTCCCTCCGTGATCCATCAGGTAAAAACAAGTGCAATAGATGGCTCTGGCAGAACCTTGAAAATAAAAGGCTTCAAAATGGAATAAGTTAAACCTATCTTACTGTGCACTATAACTGGAAATGATAACCTTGATGTTTAATTTAAATCAAGTCATAGAAAAGACTTCTAACTATAATTGTTTTCTGTTGTATAAATAAAATGATTGTAAAATGGATTGGACTTGGAAAATAATAGTTTTGCTTGTTACATTGCCTGTAAGCAATGAAGGTTCATCACCCTTGGACACCTTCTTCCTCCTGTCTTTCCTGGTAATGGATCCATCTGACTGCAAATATACGGAGAGAAAGAGCTGAGGAAAAGAATGCTTAATTTTCCACATTAATCTTTCTTTCCAGCACTTTGCTGATTCCACTGCATTGATGATTTTTCTCTCCCTTGTTCCTCCGTCGTCCCAGGGGAAAAAAGGAGGTGAAAAAATGAACCTCAAATTAGTGAGGCAGCATTTCACTGGTGCAACAAGGGCTGGCTTTAGGGTCAGGCAGAATAAGGAAGCAAATGCAAATGCACAGATTTGCCAGAATGGCAAATCACTGGTTTTCATAGTAGCATCTGTGATTATAAGTTTTGCCTCACCTCACTTGTCGAGGGCAGCAAAGCGGCTCTACTAAGCACCACACTCTTTCAGGGCAACTTAGTGGAGTAAAATGAACATCCTGGCCTCATCACTTACATGTCTTCCTGCCTTTCCCTGATTTCCTCTTCTGCCAATAAAAAAAGATTTGGCTGGTCACTGGCAACACCAGTGAGGTATACCTACAGTATGTCAAATGGGAGGGGCCAAATATTGCTTCAGTGCTGAAAACAAATGAATTTATTTGATGTGATGTCTATAATGAGACTCATCAAAGTGAATCTACCTCCTGCTTTCAGCTACAACACTGCTACAAGATCCTTTTCACCTCCACCAAAGAACAGAAGCCAGTACAGAGCATCCTGACAAGTTGGTAAAATTTGAAATTCTGAAAACTTTACTGATTCCCTATGATGGCTGCAGTTTGTTTGTTTGTTTCCTGACAAATCACCTTCGGGAAAAAAAAAAAAAGAAAGACGGACTCCTCTGAAATACACTCTTCTGGCCTTTTTAAGGTTTATATTTCTTTTATCAGCTTTTTTGCTTTAATTGGGAAAACTTCACTTTTATTTGCAATATTCTTAATGTTCCCAGTCTGAAAAAAAAAAAAAAATAGAGCTTGTACATCAAGATTGCAAGTTTGATGCATAGGTCTTTCTGAATAACTGTGTTCCTACTCTTACTATATAAAACTTCCTGTGGGATTTGCTAACCTCATATTGTAACAGGGCTAAACACAGCTCCTGGCTAGAAGAGAGAAACAAGGATTGATGGAGATTTGATATCATAAATAATATCTTGCTTAGGCCAGGAGCCAGTAGTTAACATAAGTCTAGAAACAATCAGGGATGTTAGTACTGCACGAGACTTTCCCTGTGTCTCTCTCAGATAATGCCACGCCAACTCTTATCAGGATTGATTTGGCAAAGCCATTTCACTTCTTCTTTCAGAGCGGCGATGACTTTCCAAACTCATATGAATGTTGGGACAGCTAATTAATTACTGCTGAATTCTTTACAAATGTAATTAGTATATAGAGAGATACTAGGAGAAACACTGAACAAAAATGGAGGTGAACAGACAACACTAGAAATTCTACAATTGTAAGAACGACAGAGGAAACCATAAATAAGGAAAGGTACGTAAGAGATGTGTGTGGAAAGAAAAAAAAAAAGCAGTTCTGTCTTCCAAAAGAAGAGGACAGGAAAAGGAAATTAAAAATTGGAAGCAAGGAACTGAGAATGAATGAATCTGAAGTATAAATGAAGAAAAGAGATGATAAAGAAAAGAGATAATAAAGAGATGTACTGCTTTAAAGTAATGAATCTTTTATTTATACCCTTTCTTGATATTAGAGGAAAAATAGTAACACAATTGTACTAAGCTCAAAGTATGTTAACACTGCACAGCTCTTAATTCCCGGATTATGTTGTTAAATAATTAACTGATGAATCATAAGTAAATAATTGAAAGAACATAAAAATGTCATGTTGATATTAAATTTTAGCAAAACTGATATTGAAGTTAATTAGAAAATCTGGAAGAAAAAAAAAAAAAACAACTTCTGAAATCCATAGCTGTAAAGATTGCTTGCAGAAACATCTGGGTCTTATTTCCCCATGGAACAGAATAAAATAGATCATCAATTATTTAAATCTCGTATATTAAACTTATATCTGGAGAAGATGGAAGCATGGATTGTGAGTTCTTCTGCAAAATACTTAGATCTGCCATGGGCCTTGTCCTATTGGAGAGGAATGCTGACATAGGTGAAGGGTCACTCTAAAATGCTAAGGCAGTCATGATTTAAACTTTGAATATTTTTTTCTCCAACATTCCCAGTCTTTAGAACTAAAAAACAAGTCCTTACACTTCGGTAGATGATAGTAACTCAAATATTAGCATTTAAAACAAACCACTTCAGGAATCTACTAATAATTGTGTTTATTGTTGTAGAAGAAGAACATTATACAAACTAGAAAAAATCACTGTTCAAGTCCAAATATGAAAATAATTCCTTTCTCCTCCCATGAACATCTCTTTTATTTTCTGATACAGCAAAAGCATGAGTACTTCAAGTCTAAGCAAGGAAACTAATCTAGATTTCAACATCATCACAGTCATGGAATTTCTATATTTTTTTAGTATAAGAGAACTTTCAAAGCACAGATCCTGCTGTGCAGAGTAATCAAATTTCTCCACAAGGACAAACTAGTAGGGATCAAAAATCTAAGAAACGGTAAATACATAATTATTCCAATAAGGAAATTATAAATTGCTATGGTTTTATTGAACCAGACTTATTTCATTTATTCATTCTTGTGAGCTGTTATTTAAAAAATAAATAGAAGGTTGTTTATATCTTAGAAGCCCCCACCCTTCCTGCTTCCTGATGCTTAGTCTTGCAAAACATTTGCCACCAATAAAATCATGAAGTGTCTTTGTGTGCCAGCACAGGTGTGAAAATGTACCAGTCCTCCGTATCTTCACATCCAGTTCCCCATCTGGGGTTAAATTGATTTCCCTTCGGTCACATTCACTTACATTTCCTCCTCAGTCCCTGCCTTGGGGTTCACTTGATGGCAGCATGGTTGTCCATATAGGAGTCATTGTCAAAGTAGTCCTCCAGCTGGCAGTACAAGGCCTCAAATGTGGGCCTCTCACTGGGCTCTGTACTCCAGCACTTCAGCATCAGTTCATAGAGTGCCTTCGGGCAGGTCTCAGGCTGAGGGAGTCTGTATCCCTTGTCCAGCATCTGGATCACCTGGTGTCCTGGCATGCCTGCCAATATTTCAAGGCAGAAAGAATTAATCAGATTACCTGTGTGTCCCTGTCTCCCACTGAGACAACAGATCGCAATCCTCACCTGCAGGACCTCTAAGGGCAGAGTTGGGAGCAGGCAGATCCTGTGCAACAGTAAAAGTCCACAAAAACCATTGGAGGTGCCAAAACTGCAGTTTAAAAGCACATCCATCGCATTCCAGGTCCTTCATCTCTAACTGCCAGTACCCATCTGAGGCATTTCAAATGGATTTGTCTGAGTGAGAAGCTTCTGCTCTACAACCAGATTTTGCCTGAATTTTTTTGACAACTATTTAATTTAAGCCAAAGATAAATCGCTCTGTGTTCAGCAGCTCCAAAACCTCCCAAGAAAATCTGTCCTGCTTTTGAATTCTCCTCACATTTGGAAAGTTTTCAATAACATCAGTTCTAATTTTCCTGTGGTGCAGCTATCCTATGGCATCCTGCTCTGTCACCATGGGTCATGGAGAAGAAGCAATTCCCTTATCTTTGCTATACCTTTTTTGTATTAAGGCTATTGTCCCATTCCCTTTCAGTTTTCTACTCTTTAAACTAAATCCTCAGCTGTGTAATCTTTAGTTCTTTTTCTTAGATCTCTGAATTATATTTCCTCTGTACATTACCCATTGCCATCATGGTTCAACGTAACCTTATCTCTTAACTGATTACCAGGCACAAACTCCTGAAAGTAATATCAAGAAAGCAAATAACTATTTCTACTGTGAAGTTAAAGGCAGACTATGCCTTTGCCAAGGCATATTTCATGTGCTTTGCTAAGCATATTTTCAAACAATGCTGAGAATCATGGTGTCATATATCATTTATACTTGAATAATTTGTTTACATGTATGTGTGCATACACAATTTATATGAGAACGAGTTGAGAATTTCAGGCTTTGGATTTGTGGTTGGTTTTTTTTTTTCCTACATGCCTTCACAGGATGTGAGGGTGGGAATCAAAAGGCAAAATCAACTTTTCCCTATATGGTAAATACCACTGTGGGACTCTATGAAATGTAGTTTACGGTGAATGTATCAGCTTATAGGCCTGTCAAGATGCAGCATATATTTTTTTTTTTTGCTTCAATCTTGCCCTTGTATTCTCCTCACCAGCACAAAATGTGTCACAGTCAGTCATTTCACTAATATCTACTGTTACTGGAGCCAGCGTTCCTTGAGCACTCCTCAGAATGCTAGGTATATTGGCTGCTCCCACACCATTGAATCTACTTTAGTGTTTGGTGAAATTTTATTCCTAGTTCTTCTGATTCATTTCTTTATGAAAACTTTCCACTGCAATAGTCAAATATGAGGGAAGGGAGGAAAATCACCCTGATTCATTTTTTGATGGCTTCTTCCTGAAGTACCTGTGCAGTATTTCACCCGTGATAGTCTATTCTTTCACGTGATGTTCACAGAAGAAGAAAAGTAAGGGTGCAAGTAGGTGGGGGCAAAAAGCCTTTTCTTTTCCACATCACAGCATTTTTTATGAGGTGCTGGATGAAAATATGCAATTGGCTTCTGTGTCTGTGAAATGAAGGTTGACTCGATCGAGAGGAAGCTTGAATGGCTGCTAATTACACTCCTTGGAAAGCTTCCAGGAAGTCTGGGGTAGCCAGGTCTGCCAGTGAATGGGCCTCGTCTGAACAGCCACTTTTCTGTATTTACAGAAAACCCTTCAACTCACATGTAGTACAAGCATTTAACTTTTTTATGTCATCCTTAATGCAAGATAGCAACTAGAAATCGTTCCATAGGTAAAAAATACTTACCAGCATATGGCATCTTCCCATACGTGATTATTTCAAAGACAAGTATTCCAAACGACCACACATCTGACTTAACACTGAATTTGTTATAGCGGATTGCCTCAGGGGCTGTCCACTTCACTGGGAGTTTTGTTTCAGGCCTAGCTTCATATATGTTTTCATTTTCTACCTATCATGGGTGAAACAAAGAAGCCTGATTTAGGAGCAAAGCACTTAAGCAACTGACCAAGCTAAGCTTATGCTTAAACTTATCAAATGTTTGCCTTTCATGGTATTAAAGCATGCATTTACAGAAGTCTTTTGTTGAATTTGGCTTTACAGTTTAGAAATGTTATTGTTCATTGGAGGTCTTTCTAAAGCATTTATCATTTCAAGCAAGAACCCAGCACTGGAGTGGTTTGTGATTAATTATAACCCGCTACTGTGAGTTCTGGATCTGGCAAGCAAGATTTCAGAAGTCTGTCAGAAGTGGCAGTGTATGGATCTTGCTGACACTAGAGACCAAATGTCTCTGTGTCTGTCATCAGTAAAGAGAGAAGGAAAGAGCAAGAGCTAATGAATTTTGGAACCTTTGTTCTTTGATTTATTTCAGTGTTGAAGGGCCATTATCTTTGATAACAATCACTTAAACAGGTTTCAGGACCGAAGAACAATCTCTGAGTGATTCAAATTAGCATTAGCTTACAATGGCTGCAATTAATTCATTCAAAATAAAGAGGAAATACAGATAGAAAAAGTAAAACTATTTGCTTGTAAATTTGACTTAATTTTACTTGGTAGTAGAATCATTTGCATAAAGTTTTATAGCATGGACACCTAGACCTTGTGAACATTTATCCTCTTCTTAATTTTTAAATGCAGTTTAATGTAGATCAGCCACATTCAAGTCCATGTCAAGTTTTTCACATACAAATTCCGGCAAATGTATACACTAATTTTGGGGGTTGGGTTTTAGTTTTTTAATATAGAGTGTCTTTTTCTACTCCAATAACCTAAAGCACTGAACAAATGGTTGTTGTGTCTACGTACTGATACACTTGGCATTTTGACTTAAGAGACAAAATATTCCTAAGTCTGCCAAGGTGACTCTATGACAGAGCATTTTAGTGAAGTTCAATTCTAACAAGAAATGTCAACCACTGTAAAATATTACCTATAGTCGGCACTTTTCATTTAAAAATAAATATTTTTTTCATGTTAAAAAATGTACAATTTGATTTTATGCACAACTAGGAAAAAAAATAAGCAAAATGTACTTTCGAAGTCCCTTGATGCTGTTGTCAAGAAATTATTTTACAGTTCAGAACGTAATAGATATGAAATTAAATTTCTGCTGCTTGAATGGCAAAAAAAAATAAAAAGCAAATTAGAAGCAGAGGGCTTTTTTATATGTTTTTGCTTCTCAGTGGAAGAGCATAAATCAATAAAAGCAATAATAAGACTTCAGAAAATATGGCTATATTGAAATCCATAAAATATGGCAAATCAGGTCTTCCCAACTCAAATCATTTTCAGAAGTAGAAAATCTCATTTCTAACCCACAGCTGTTTGCTGAGATGATCCTCCTCAGCTTTACTTGGTATTCCACATCCTCAAAGCGTAAAGAAAAAGAAAAAAAAAGAACACAAAGGAAAAGAACTTGAAACTGCATCAGATTTAAATGTCTGAGATACTTTATGAGCTTCACAGTTAGTTGTGCAGAGGAATAAGATCCATTTATGACTGCTACCTGCACTCCCAAGCATCATGAAGGCAGTGGGGACTAAAAACAGAGAAAATAGCTGTGAATATATTTTTATATGTCTTCTCTTACAGGCTCAGGAGTATAATTCCTACAGTCTCCGTGTGCCAGTCACAAGTGTTGTGTATAAAGGCTGAGCAGCAAAAGGTATTGCCTGCCAAGTTCCTTCCTTGGTGGCTGGGAGACACATACCAGGAGGCCGTCTTCAGATTGACAGAATGGCATGGGCTGGCTTCTAACCTTGCATGGAATAATGCAAGTAGAGGATACAAGGGAACACATTAGGAATCCTTTTCTCTCTGCATATGCTTTCCGCCTCAACCCAATAATTTAGAAGCTACTGTACATCCCTTAGTTGACCCCTTCAAACTTTCCTCCAGAGGTGGAGTCAATTTATCCTCTCATGACCCACCTTAAAAACTCTTGCAAGTCCAAAATCTGCCACTTTGTAAACACTGTGTTCACCAACAAGAACATTCCTGGCTGCCAAATCTCGATGGATATAGTTCTGAGATTCAAGATAAGCCATGCCAGAAGCCACCTGAGCAGCCATGTCTATTTGATGTGGCAGGGAGATGTGGGAGCCTGCATCATCTGTTTTAAAAGAGATAGACAAAGATAATATTTGTGGTATTCAGATATTAATAACATAACAGTTTACAGGTTCAAATATCCAATACAAATCAAGACAAGCATGTGCAATACCCACATGACAGATATTAATGAATGGCACTATTTTAAGTCATACAGCTAGTTCCATGAAAGTGACAAGGACTGTCCTACCTTGCCTGAAGGAGTAGATACTAAATGTCTAGTTGTTCTAGGCTCATAAGGAGCTGGTGACAGAGAAAAAGACATATCTGCTGACAGCAATGCAGATGTTTGTCTTTCTGAAAAGTGCCCAACCCATCCCAAAATGCAAGTGTGAGTTAATGTCAGTACACACTGGATGTAGCCAAAGCTGACTAAAGAGTGAAAAGCACAAAAATAGCCCTTCCGAATGTTCTCCAATGACTTTTACTAGCAAATACACCATCTGCTGTCAAGTGTAACTCTCATTTTCACTTTCCAGTCCACTTAACTGCTTCATGCTGTTATCACTGTTGCTGCTACTCAACACTAAGACTCTTCAGGCTGCTCTCAAGATGCCTGTTTCTCTGGTAGAACTTTCTGAAGCAATGTGCACGTTATTCCACTACTGTAAAATCAGCAACTCCCAGAAATAGAGATTTGCAATCAAAGATTAGCTGTTCAAACAAAGTAGTAAAAGAACTTAGAGCAGAAAAACTTGTTTCCACAAATGAAGAAAGAGTCTATAGGACAGGAAAAATGGCAGCCATAAATACTAAGACAGGTAGCAAAAAGGTATCACTGGAGTATAACACTTTAAAATTCAAGACTAGGGATTTTGTGGCATTTTGAGAACAGATGAACTCATCATAACAAATAATTTGTACCCCAAAGTGAAATCAGTGTTTTCTTGAGGCATCACTGACACCCAAACCCAAAGTCTGCAGCACTGAAACATGAGTGCCTACTTCTGCAGCAATACTCAAAATAGCTTCAACTTTCTGTTTCACAATCTGAATAGCAGCAACAAAAAGCTAAGTGTTTGCTGCTACATATCTTGGCAGTTCTCATTTTTCATTGAGGATGGTGACTTTTCCTTACTGCCTCAGTGTTAAAGAAATAAAACATTTATAGCTGATATTTTGAATTGATTCATAATAAAAGTATCTTTGTATTGTTTTGCATAGCTTCCTCCAGTTCTGGCATTTTATCTGACCTAACCTTGCAATCACTTCTTATGAAGAGTGTGAAATAGCATTGTTTACTAATCTATTTCATGATCTCCAGGTCTTGAATTTCCTGCTTACCTGAATGTTCTGAGATAAATAGATAAAAGGAATGTATTTTGAATGCTTTTATTTGCTCTCTGTGCATACTGTCCTCCTTCCTTTTTGAGTCTAAACTCATTGTCATTATAATCTATCACTGAGATTATTTACTTTTACTGTTGACTCAGAAATTCTTTTCCTCTCTCACATGTATGCTGCCTTAACCTTTAGAAGAGAGAGAAAAAAATCAAGCTCTGAAAAATCCATGGTTTTACCAACAAGAAAATATATCATCATGACATAGAATAATAAAGCACTCTGAAGTTTTGCAGTTCTGAGAACTGACAGACATCAATTTTTTTTATCTCGCTGGACAAAGATAAATCCACAAACGAATCTTAAGTTGTATTTAATCAGAAAATAATTAAAGATGTACCAGTACCTGCATGGGTACATGGGTTTTGGAAACTAGCTTATACAAGTCGATTTTAAAATCCTCTTTCCATGTTCCCTTTTGCACTGTTCCTTCATCTGCTCAGACTGCAAACTACCTCCTGGTGAAAGCAGACTAAGACACAGACAGATTTGAGCACAGGTTCATCCTTGTTCTTCCAATGCTCCAAGCCTGACACAAGTTTGCTCCAGTACAGAGAGCATAGGAATGTCACGACAGAAAGAACAACTTCTCATGTTTAATGAGCTGCTTCAGTGCAGAACAGGAGTCAGAGCTGCTAAATTCTCTTTGTGTTTTTGTTGTTTTTTTTTCCTTCCAGGACATACAGGTGCACCATGTTAAAGGACAGAGACGAGATCCAATTTTATATGTGGAAGTACTGCTGAAAGATGTCTCCATCTTTCGAGTGCTTTTTGGGATCCCAGACAAGGTGGATGCCTGCAGTAGCCTTTAGCAGATGTGCCAATGGAGTGAAAGAGATCACAGGTGCGCTGTTGCCCTCACTATGGGAGTATTGCTACAGAAGTTTCCAGACTAGAGCCAGCTTCCATCTGTGAGATTCAGAGCATGTTGGAAGAGTTTACAGCTGCATTCATCTCAGTATACGTGTGCTTTATGGTTGTTTTTTTTTAGTGTTTTAAAGAAGGAAAAACTATAACAACAAAAAGAAACCCAAAGTTAGTATAACTTCCACATCCAAAACCGAGCACTACTTGTAAATTTATAAAACTTTCCCATGGCTTACTCCTTATCCTATAAAGAAAATGTAGCATTTCTATGTCCTTTCCTACTAATATTTTTGATGCTACTATCCCTCATATATGAAAATTTTATCAGAAAAAATATAAAAGACAGCTCAAGGTCTGCACCACATTCTAAAAAATCACAGCACCTCATTTAGGAAAGACAGGTAAATATTCTCATTTACAGAATCTTGGCAATAAACATATAAATGCACAACTATTTGCCTAATTGAGAGTATTTCATTGGTAATAATTCACCAAATTTCAAGACAGTGTCTTTGCCAGAAAAAAACCCAGATCTATCAAAATTGATAAATACACTCATATATTTATGACAATTACATTCACATTCAATAATGAAAAGTTTTCAGTTGCATTTTTCTCATATTGGTGGCTGCAGGGTGTGTGAGGAGTTCACATGCTTATCATTATTGTAGTTGTAGTCATTAGTGTGGAATGTGATAGCTACCATGCATGTAATAGCAAGGTATTTCAAAACTGGAAAAACATACCTAGCATCTGAAATTTAACCAAAAAATTATCTCCAGGCTTTCCCTCTCTTTGACTTTTTTTACTCACTGAGTTGTATGGGAACTGTTGAATCACAGCCTGAACCTCTGACTGACCACCTGAGGCAAGCACTGAGTCAGCCATGGGAGCCCAGGTGAAGGCAATTCACCCGTGTGCTCGGAAGGGGTGGAGCCAGGCTCCACCTCTCCTAGACCCCATTTAAGGGCTGACTACCACTAAGGAAGGATCTCTTCCTGGAGATTGCTCCTTCTGGAGTCTTGTGAGCCTACAACACTGGTGAGCACCTTTCCTCTCTGTCTTTCCTCTCTGTTTAACTAATCTTACTAGCCTGACTTCTCTATATACTGGTTAATTTTACAACCTGTTAACCTTACACTGAGTACATAGAAACAGCAGCCTTTTGGAAATTTTTCCTGATTCTTGAAGTGGCTGAGTCTCAAGAATGCTTATCAGGAGCGATGCTCTGACCTCCAACCAATGTGGATCACTTCCAGACACAGAGCTTTACTCAAGCTTCAAATCTGCTTTTTTATTACTCTCACTGACGGCAATCAGTTCTCTGACCAATACCTAGTAAAGTACCTGAATTTCTTCCCCTGCCTCTTAGTTCTGTTTTATCTCCTAGTGCATAGGCCATCAGAAATGGAGAAACACCACCAGGTTTGTATTGGCCATTTTTAAGGTTATCTTAACAGCTGCCTGGAGACCAACTAATTTTAATAATCTCTGGTGCAAGATTGCAGGAATTAGTGCACAAATCAGGCTGTATACATTCACTGCCTACAGCAAGGCAGCTGCTATTCATATGCTGGCAACTAATTTACACATAGGCTGCAGAGCTAATGTTCCTAGAGATACTGTTCTCCATGTAGGAGAGACCAATTTTCACCTGTATTAGCTGTGATTTATCCTGGCTTTCTCAGAGTTATTTCAGCCATGCAATAAATGTTTTCATGTACAGCAATCACTTCCTGATGTGCCAGGCTCTTTCAGTCAGATAAGCAGCAATCTGCACATAAAGGCACCAAATATGATACAAATGGAAACTTGTTCCTCACAGCCTCTGACTATTAGTATTTACTATTGTACCCAAACCTTCAGATAATCTGGCCAAAGTTCCTTGCAGTCTCTCTCTGCTTAATTCCTAAAGAGGCTGTCCCTCTACTAGAGATTTCTTTAGCTGTAATTGTCTGTGGACTGAGCCTCATTTAAGAAACTGTTCCATAGACAGGATGGGGGAAGGAGTGTGTTACCTCAAATAGTGTCTACAGTAGTTCCTAGGTCTTTGCCCTATGGGTTAGAGACTAAGAAATTTATCAAGATCTTGAAGATCTGTTTTCAAGAGATCATCACAGCGTTAGAAACATTTAACATTCAGTCATCTGGTAAATTAAAATGAGGAATCACTGGAATCAGGCATTTCTCAGTAGCTGGAGTAGACTTAAAGAGCAGTCGATATGTTAGTTTGTTCCAGGCTGTAGAACTTCATTTTTAATTATTTGCCTTCGTTGAAGTGTTCTTGATATAAGATTTGATAACATAAGTAAGTAACAGACTCACAAGGAAAGACTATCCCCGCTTGATAATAGATTTCAAAGATGTTAAGTACAGTTTGTGCAAATGCCTCCACTTTGTGTCAAGTATGACGACCTCTCTTTTGCCATGCTTATTTTTTTATTCTGTTGATGCATGTTCCCACCTACTTGTAGAACAGGTGAAAAAATGTGTCTCGGATGGTAAGAATCAAACTTTGAATGTCATTCTCTCCCACTTCTCAAATACTTTGGCATGTCAAAAATTCATAAACCTCTTCCTCTTTTCTCATCCCCAAATATAGCAAATAATAGAGTTTTTCATATTAAATCAAGTGTTGTACTTCTATCTTTCATATTAGTGTATTTACCAAACTGAATGCTGTGACACCCCTTGAAATGAGTTTATAAACATATGCTTACTCTGAAGGTATTCTATAAGACTTCCATATTTCATCAGCTCCGTAACAATATAAATTGGGTCCTCCAAAGTGCAAACAGCATAAAGTTGTATAAGCTTTGGATGCCTCAAGTTCTTCATTATTTGTGCTTCCCTCAGGAAGTCCTTTGGATCCATTGATCCTGAAACAACAACATATAACAAAACATAAGCTAAAGTTATAAAGACATTCCTATTAGCCTTAAGGGAATAACGAGGATTGTTTTCTGTCTCTCAAAGTACATTAGCATCTTAAGTCTTCACAGTTCCCAGAGAAAACAGACAGCACAGCCGAAATAAGCAGTTAATGAGTGAAATATGCCAGTTGCACAGGGACAGAGAACATATGTGTTCTAGCCCCCAGGAATAGAAAGGCTAAGATTAACCTCCCACAGGCCTCCCTCTGGCAGAAAAAGGTGAAGGTAGAATGTTAAATGATACAATTTAAACAAATAATTATGTTACATCTAGTAAACAAAATGTCCAGAAACCGAGGTAATAGTAATGAACATAGAATTTCTGATGGAAAAAATAGTGCTGCAATAAGAAGCTGCTGAACTATTTTTATCAGCTACAGCAACCAAACAATGAAAGCATTGAAAACATTTAGAATATAAGGAACGGATCCATGCAATTTAAATACATAAATGCAAATAGTTGCTTACAATGTTTACAAATGTAGAAATATATAAATAAATATGTATAATTTCTTTGTGAATATGTAAAACTAATTTTATACTACCTTTAATGCCTAGTTATCTTAACTGCTAATGATCCGAAATTTTTAAGTATTACATAAGGTCACACTACCTCTAGTTCTGTTCACATATGCAGTGGATCAATTTATAAACTAAGTCAAAGAAACAATATAGAAATGGCACAGGGAATGAATGTAAGTGGCAAAGCTAGACTTAAATTTCATACATTCTGAGTGGGGGATTGATTAGGAAAATATATGCATAAATGAAGAAAAAATGTTATGTTTATGGATTATCCAATAGTGATTAGACATTCTCAGAGGTTTGAGGAAGATGGTAAATAACACCTTCTTTGTCATACTTGTAAAAACAAATGTGAAATTATCCAGCCACTCAAATGTTTTCTTCTTCTTAATGAGTATATTTTGATTTAATAAGATTACAGGGAAGGATTTGAAAACAAAAACAAACAAAAAAAAAATCCAAGCTTAGTCTGTTCTATGTCATGTTTAAAAACAGGCTTTTTTTCTTAGTGTAAGCAGACTGAGTCATTTAATAAACCAGGCATGCAAGAGTAAGAATCTTTATTTCATTTTCTTTAACATTAACATTGGGTAACTGACAAGGTTCATTTGGGAGCTTGGCTCTGCTTCAAACATGGATGTTTAAATGGAGTGAAATGCTGTGAGGAAGCTAAATGGCTCAGCAATAAAACTCCACTAGAAAATCTGTTCTACAGAATGAACTGGTAAATCAGCCTGGGTCACTTCACCCAATACCTACCTTGAATGCTGCTACCTGAGCAGTTCTTCAACCCATTTCCCAAAACGTAATAGTGATGTGTGGTTTCACATCCTTGCATCAATGCAACAGAAATGACTGAAAAATGCTGCTGACAGACGTTGTGGAAAAAAAAAAAAAAGCCACTTGACACTGCAACCTGTGAGAGCAAAGACTGTTGCAAGGGATAAGTGCTTCTCTTCCCTGGTGTTCTCATACTTTGCTAGGCAATCTCACAGGCTCCAATTTGACAATATTTTACAGGATGTCATTAGAAGGGGTTGGTGAAAGGCAATGGATTTCCATGTCATCAATAAGTGGATGGCAGCCAATAATACATCTCTTTAACTGGTACAGGCTATACCCATTTCTTTTTGTCACTATCAGAGGAAAATGGGAAACTGGATGAACAATAGATTACTGATGGATGTTCTCTATAAAGAAGAGATGATGAGAGTCAGGTGGAAAAAAATAAATATCTGTAATGCTACCCAATGTCCTTTTTTTTATTTAGAGTAGCACAGTCTTTATTTGAATCTACCACTGATCCTAGTTCTCCAGTCAATAAAAACAAACAACAACAACAAAAAAGAAAAACCAACCAAGTAGAGTTCTTTTTATAGGACTTGGGCTTGATTTGAAACTTCTTTTAATGTTGTGATGCACATGTTTGCTCTTTTCAAACTATATGAGTTCGTCATGGAAACCAACCTAAAGCCAAAAGAGAAGCTATGTGGTTGTGACAGCGTGCTTTTCCTCCCACACCCCTCTCCTTCCCTCAGCTTCCTTCAAGCCTGGCTTAGCACAGGAAAACAATAAGCAACAGTACTGACAGTAATCACAAATCTGTCTCAAGCAAAGGAGAGCTGAATAAACTGATAGCAGACACCTGATTCACCAGCTGAGAAACAATTGAGCTCGCACCTAAAAAGTAACATGTGCCTATGTATCAGGCATCTCACCCCATATTAAGGGAGCATGTCAGTAGGCTGTGCAAGTCTTTCTCTTGAGTAGTAATGCATTGCAGGGTTATACCTCTGTAGAGATCTTTTGTGTCTTGATATCAAGATGCCTTGATGATACAGTTTCTGAGTAGGAACTAATAGTGTGTTTTAGGTTTTATTAAGTTTGATAGGATCTTAGATTATGGACAGATAATTCCTTAAAAAATACTGTTGATCAAGTCTGGGCCTAGGAGAAGATCTAGCTACATCTAGGGTCCTTATTGCTACTTTTCAAGGAGTTTTGAAAGCAAGAGGCCCATTCTGAACCTTGTGACTCAGAAGGAGGGCCTCCTCAGTGTGTGTTTAACTTTTCACTCTATACACTGAGTAATCAAGCGTATCCAGTCATCTTGGATCTTGTTAGGTTGCTTTTAAATCATTATAATATATCTGTATTATGTCAATAAGTATATTCCTGCTTATTTTTCAAGAAAAGTATACAGGGTAGTTGTTTCTATTTCTGACAAAAGTGTGAAATACTCTGTCTCTGTTAAGGTATATGTATAAACCTGAGCAGTGACTTAGCATCAAAGCTAAAATTTGATGTGTTTATCCTAAAAAGAATTAAGTAGGGCTAACTTGGAGTCTATGAAACCACTTGCCCTTGGTGGATCATTATAAGAGATTCTTCACATTCCAAAAAATAATAGTCTGATTTGTTTCTAATGTCAAATTTTACCTACAAGTTATCTCTCAGTTTAATCATACTATAAACTTCTTCCTATGAATTCAAACCAAGCAATATGTTTTTCATACATGTCAACCTCCAATAAAGTGATCAAGAGGGAAGTATTCCGCTAGCTGGATAACAGCAAATCCTTTTTACCCTGTTTGTTAATATTCATAATAATAGTAATGATGATATACAAGTGACCACATCAGTAAGTATTTCCTGCATATTCTGAAGACTGTATGTAACCTTAATTTTTCTTAGCTAATATCTTTAGCATATGTTAATGAATGGTTTGAGTGCCAGCTACAAAAAGGAAAAAGAAACTAAGCCTGTCATAATAGCAACGAGAACAGTACATTTCTTTGAGGATGTTTGTGTAAAATATAAAAGTCAAATGGAGTTTCAAATTACTTTTTTTTTTTAAGTTTGTCGTTGAGTTACATGTTTCTAAAGAAGCAGCCATTTTCACCTATAATTGGCAAACAGAATGTGAACAGCAAAGTACTGTAGGTAGAAACCACTTGATCAAAAAGCAGCTAGTTAATGTGTCTTTTTATAAGACACGAATTTGAGAGTAGGTTGATCTCTACTTGAAGAAAATATGCATTAGATAATGGTTTTTTGAATGAGTAACACCTTGGTAAACACCGAAGTCCTTCTTAAGAACCAAATGTTAGCATGTGTTTATTTGATGTACTCTCTGATGTGTTTCTTTGCCAGAAATCTCCTCTAATTTAAGCCTACTTAAAGGAGGTGTATCAGTACTAATTACTTGTTCTATAGTTGAGGAAGCTTCACATTATAAGATAAACATTGATTACTTGAAAATGAGCTAGAGAGAAAGGTCAGATATTTCTATCTAGTTTCCATTGGCCTAAATGTAAGTGGTCCTTAAATATTTGATAAGCCCTTCTGGACAGAGTTTGCAACTTCTGATAAGCCTTCAAAAATGACTTCAAATTAACCTTGTACTTCAGAGCAACGTTATCTGCTGTATGTTTATAAACAATGAACTTGTGTAGAGATTATACTGAGCATTACTGTGATCTTCTGAATAAGTTTATAAATGATAAATAAGATTTAAAACTACAAGTTCTTATTAACAAAAGAGACTGAGTGTAAGCTTTTCACAGTAGGATGAGACAGGTATCCAGCAACCCTCGGTCAGTGTTCTGACCGTATACAAGTGAACTTGTAATGTAAGGATATGTACTGAAGTAAATAAAAAAAATAATATCTTTGTTCAGGGAAACAGTAAATTTCCTGCGTGTAAAAATTTTTTCCATTGTATATGCATTAAATATATTACATACTAAAGAACTGAGAATATTACTAAAGCCTCTCAGAAGACTACCAACCCAAAGACTATTTTGAGAATGCTTCCTAAACAAACTCTGCTTGGGAAGCTTCCATAAAAGAGAGAAACTTGGGAAATGGTTTACAATATGATAATGACAAATGCATCTGTCAACTTGAGCAGGCATAAGGAACTTTCTCAGATATGATTAACTGGTGATGATAGATGTCTGCTTTATGTGCTGACAGTTGGAGAAGCAAGCTAAGCCCAGGCAATAAGTTCTAGAGAATCCATCATGCTCAGCATAGGACAAAGTGCAAATCCCTGCTGCAACATTTTCTACTTAAATAGAAAAAAGCAATGTCTCAGTGAGGAAATAAAAACAAAAATGTGAAGTGATGTGCTCAGGGGCCTACAGCAAGACAGTGCTGTGCAGAGCCAAGAACAGGAAAAGTAATTGCTGTCTTTTAGACCATTTTCTTATCTCTGATTTCTACACATCTTTGACTGTGGGTCAGCAACTCAAACCTCTGAGATTATGTTCCTTAAAGACATTCTTGTTTTCTCTTTGATTTGTTTTCATTCATAAATCCACCTCTTTTTTTTTTTTTGCCTGCTAAAATGCCACAGATACAGCCAAAGCTGAATGAACCAAACACCAGACAACTATCTGAGTGTTGGCATCACATTACTACCACTTTTTCTAACAGCCACAGTACCAAAGATCTATAATTCTGTTCCTTCTAGATTAGAAGCCATAAATTTTAGTCACTGCTGCCTACAAAAACTAATGTTTCCAACTTAGTCCCAGCTGAACTGTGTGTGTTCAGAGTGCTGCTGAAACACTTGAGCAGTTTGCTTCTGAAAGCATGAAGGAGGATGCCATTGGCTTACAAAATGTAGTTCTTCACTCACTGTGGAAAAGTAGTTCTCCATAGTGCAGTGGACACTGAAAAAAACCTATGCTGCTGATTTATTTATTTTTTTAGCTGAAGCTTTATACAGTTGGATCCTCAGTCATGCACCTGCAAAATTTGCAGCTTATACTGCCTTTCATTTTAGGTTTACTGCTAAGAGTGTTTGTAGATATCTGAAGGTATACTCATGGAATTCTCCTCTGAAGGAGTATCACTTTCCATGAGCCAGCAATATGTCCATATTGCCAAGAAGACCAAAGGTATCCCAGTCTGCATTAGGAATGCTGTCACCAACAGGACAAGGAAGGTGATTCTCTCCCTCTACTCAGCCCTGGTGAGACCCTACCTGCAGTGCTCTGTCCATTTCTGAATTCTCCAGTACAGCAGACATGGACATACTGGAGAAAGTCCAGTGAAGACCCATGAAAATGGTTAGAGAACGGGAGCATCTCTCTTACGAGGAAAGGCTGGGAGAGCTGGGACTGTCTAGCCTGGAGAAGACTGGGAGGGAATCTTACCAATGTATACAAATATTTTAAGGGAGGGTGTCAAGAGAATGGTGCCAGACTCTTTTCAGTGGTGCCCAGCAACACAGTACAATGTGCACAAACCAAAATACAAACAGTTCCATCTGGATATGAGAAAAAACTTCTTCACTGTGATGCTGACAGAGCAATAGAACAGGTTGCCCACAGCAGCCATGGAGTCTCCTTCTCTGGAGATCTTCAAAACCTGCCTTGATGCTTTCCTGTGCAGTGTGCTTTCTGGGATCTTGCTTGAGCAAGGATGACCTCCAGAAGTCACTTCCAACCTCATTCTGTGTAAAAGCTAATTTGTGACATGTACAGGAAAGTGTTAAAGCAATATTTTTGCATAACCAATCAGAGGGCAAGTAGTGAAAAAATTCCATCACAGGCATTCTGAGGGAGCACCAAGAAGATAAAGGAAAATAGGAACTCTTCAGCTTCTCTCCACCACACACCTGGAGAGATACTCTGAACAATGTGTTCAACTCTCCTCAGCAGAAATTTCTTAAAAAAATAAATAAATAACTTCCTACTCCACCAACAGTTTTTTTTTATCAGTACCAGGTCCTAGTTTGGAGATGATAGAGACCACTATATGGAAAATTGCACAGAAGATCAAAGAAAAGAGAGGATTATCTATTTAAGGTCATTGCAGAAATGATTGCTGCTACATCCTGGCTTTTAGGCTACCTTACTGGTGTCTCCACTTTCTATGCCATTCTCCACTGGATGTTTAGTGAAGTAATGCTAAGGGTGTAACTAACATTGCCAAAAACAATGAGGGAATCATTGACTACTGATATAGAATTTTACAAAATGTTTGCATCTGTTTCTTTTGCAGCATCATGAAGATAGAAGACTAATACATCCTTTCAGCTATCCAAACCTCTCATCTAGGTAGGACTTGACTTGTGTCTGCCCTAGTTCAACATAAGACATTGTGAAATCAATGAGACAGCTACTGTTCACCTTAACAGGAGGCAGACTAGAGTAAAAAAAAAAAAAAAAAAAAAAAAAAAAAAAGAAGATGGAAAAGATACTGATTAATCAAGTCATTTTACCCAGCTAAACTACCATAACACAAAGAGTATCACTGTTGAAGGAGCTTCTCCATTTGTAAAGTACTAGACTGTGAGTAAGCAAGTTGGTAAATAATATGTTTATTCTGACTTAAAATCTTAATTTTTAGCTAACAAATCTATCATTTTTATTATCTTATAATCTTTGTGATTTAGAATTTTTCTAGAAGTAATGTGTTCTCTGTATCCTTTATCAGTAAGACATGGAATGGATAGTGAATTGATTAGCAGAGAAATGGATCTCCAAAGTTCAGTTTGGCTTTAAACACATTAAACTCTGCTTCAGTTATAAAGTTTGATTTCTCTAATTCTTTTCTTTTTCTGCAGGTTGAGTATTAATAGCAGTCCTTCAACTTAATAATATAAAATGGCAAAAAGAAAAGAGAAAGAAGTAATCAAATTGCAGCTATAGCTTGGTAATGGTGTCCCATTCAAGTTTCATGCATTTCTGGGTAGTCTTGTCAGTTCTGATTTTCAAAACAGGAGTTTGTTTCACAGAGAACTGAAAATACGCACTGTTCCCATTATACAGAAGGAGAAGATGAAGTAGAGTTTTGAAATGAGTTATTAAGAGAAGTTGAAATGATTAGTTTAGCTTTGCATTTTGCATATGCAATACCAGATAAATGTCAGCTGCACTTTCTTCATAGAGAAAATAAGTAGAAAATGTATGAACTGCAATTTGTGCAAAATCTTATTATTTTGTTTGATGAGAAACAAATCTTTTCCTGTAATGCCTCATATTTTCTTGAAGATGGAAGAAAATCTGTAGAAGAAAACTTTAGATTAGCCTTGTTCTTCATTCCAGTTTAGTTAATTTCCTTCCTTAAATATTATTTGCAAGATTTCATGCTTTAGAAAGAACCTGTCAGTCTTTTGCAATAAAACAAACTTGTCCATATGTTTCATTAAATCTTTAAAAGAAAGTAAACTAACATGAAGAAATTAGTTTGGAGAAGAAAAGCAAAAATTATCCTGGACTGTTAAATGGATGGCTAGTATGTAAGAAATGCGAAGCAATTCCCTGTCTTTACACAGCTGGACTTGTTCTCTCTTTTGGCATAATACCTAGAAAAAAAAAATGGTTAATACATAGAAAAAGCCCAGTGAAGATGGTCTTAAAAAAAACGGGACACACAAAATATCTGAGCTACTTGAAGAATTCTGCTTGTAGATTCAAGGAGAAAAAGGCTTCTTGTTTCAGATGGATCCCTGCCATAAAAAGGCTTAGCACTGGGAATGTCTTAGAATGGGGAAATGGACAGAGATTTCAAAACAATTTCCATGTTTACTAGATCAGAGTAGATACATCAGGAGATGTATCAGCTCACTGAAAACGTATGCTGTTTTTTTTGTTTCTAATTATAGAAGGACTTTAATCTGAACACTTTTTCTGCTTTAACAGAGAATAAAAGGTTCTTACATGCTTTCAATTAGCAAGTCCAAAAATAATCAATGTTATTATAATATAAGGTAGTCCTGAAATGCACTTTTAGATTCTTCCCTTTTCAGGAAATCATTCTAGTCAAGTAGGGCTCAAGAATATATAGTTGTTCTTCTGAACCAAAGGTCCCAATCTATTTTGCTTCCTGAAACTGAATCATTAATGCCCAGCATGAGCTTTTTCTGTTTATGACAACATATTTTAATGTTATCTTTTAAAAAATGTAAATGCCACTCACACTACCTTTCTTCTCTATGAGATTCTTGCCATCTGCTGGCAGATATTTTACGATGTCAATTTAAAATGCATAGATTAAGGTAATGAAAAATAATGAAGAAAAAATGTTAAAAGCCGTCTTAATCACAAGGTTATGTTATATTCAAATATTGGATATTAATGTTGTGTGTCAAAACATGATAAAATGTATTTAATCATTATTAATACTGAAGTACTTCTTAAATACGATGAGCTTAACATGGTGCATATTCCATATCACCGAAGGAAGATTTATAATATAGCACCTAGATACTAGGAAAAATTCTAGTGATGACAAACCAAAAGTAAATGGAGTACTTCACCTACAGATCATACTTGGTCACTTAATTCTATACCAGCAATATGGTAGCATACCAACAAAAGTAAATGGTCTTGCTGGGTGGCTTTTTTGTGTACTATAAGAATTTTTGTGTAATGTAAGAATTTTTCTAGCTCACGCAGAAACAGAAAACTATACTAAGTTGTCATTCTAATGCACTGAATCATAAAATGGCTTCGGTTGGAAGGAACCCCAAGGATCATCAAGTTCCAAACCCCCTGCTACAGGCAGAGCTGCCAACCTCCAGATCTGGTTCTAGACCAGGTTGCCCAAGGCCCCATCCAACCTGGTATTGAACACTTCCAGTGAAGGAGCATCCACAACCTCTCTGGGCAGCCTGTTCCAGCACCTCACTGCTCTGTCTGTAAAGAACTTTCCCCTGACATCCAAATACCAAACATGATCTGGACATTGAGATTTATTAACCTATATGTTTAAATACAGTGATTTTAAAACAGCTACACATAGGGATACAATCTATTTTTGGTAGCAGTGAAAAAATAAAGAAGCAAATTTGGCAACATTACACATTATTAACATTTAAGAGCAATTCACATACCTGGTTTTAATGTTTTGATTGCCACTGGGGTGGTATTATTCCACAGTCCTTCCCATACCTCACCAAACTGACCAGATCCTAACTTTTTCAAGAATTTCAGAGATTTTCTGTCTATCTCCCACTGATCAACGGTTTTATATGACAAATCAAAAGTAGTAGGAATTTGTACCTGGTAAAAGAAAATAAATAATACATTGAGATTTCCCTTTTTTTTTTTTCCAACAGAATGATCATTTTTTTACAGTGTTAAGTTGAAACAGACATGAGTGTTTCCTGACAGCACATATGAAATAAGTTGAGAACATAAAATAAATTTGGTGTTTTTAGCCAGAAATAAGGAATATTCTAAAGCGAATACCCTGACATTGAAAGTAAAAATTAGAAGTCATCCCCTAGCAAGCTTTTTGAACAATCATGTCTTGCTTGCCTGAACCTTGTAGTTTTGCCTCCATAATTACTTATAGACAGCTGGAGTTAAGAATCTGAATATTTTATCACCATATACATCTATTAAAAAATGATATTAAGAAATTGTGATTTGGCACATTTTCTCCTCTAACCTGTTCAAAATTAACACTTCGGCTTCAAGAATGAAAGTGTATTGCTATCTAAACTTTCTGAAAATAAGCAGATAATCACCATTCCAATTATGTAAGCAGATATGGCACTAGCACTTTCTAAATGATATGAAGACTTAGCTTACGAAAATATGTGCACACGTATTCATTCTTACCTTCGGACACGGCTTTCCAAGCATCACACAGAGCCCATCACTGTTCTTACTGTAATAGTCAACAAACTCATTTAGAGTTTTAAAAGTTTTCGATCTACTTAAGAAAAAGCCTTCTCCATCCAGTCTTCTGATCCTGTAGTGCTTCACTGATTCACCATCAAACACTAAGAAGATTTAAATATATTAAGTTTCCAGGTATTAAAGCAGTAGTACAATATAGTTTATGACCAAATCAGCAAAAGAGGCATTCGTTCCTCGAGGTTGTAGTGAGGAAATTAAAACGAATTATTTTAGTTTCAAAGATGGCAATGGTACAAATTATTTTCCAAACCACAGCTCACTATTTAGATAGCTTAGCATATCCAGTCTGCCAGTCTTTAACTATACCAATTTGGAGATTCTTATTATCACCCTATGATGTGACACAAAAATATTTAAGGACATAATTATCAAGGCAGTTCATGTTTTCCATCTCTAAGAACACCAAATCTTCCAAGCGAATCTAATTCAAAGTAATCATTTGATCAATTTTTAATATTTCATTTATATTAGCATTCCTTCTGGATTGGCAGGCATTTTTAGAGCAAAACAAATGCATAAACTGTGTTCCGCAGTTTTCTAGAAAGCACTCATATTTTCCATGGGTTTTATTGAGTTTTGTTTGTGCTTGGAATATGTAAAAATGAGACCGGTAATGCTCTGCTTTGAGTAGCTGATAACTACCCTTACCATAGAAATATAGTTTATTCTCACCTACACTTCTGTAAACAAAAAGGTCTTTATCTTATTTAGGTGCATCTCCTGATGCTCAAAGTGTCCTTTCCTGGGATTATCACAGCAGACTTTGATAATACCAAAAGGAGGGCTAGGTTTCTGCGGGGTGGGACTAGTGAGAGGGAGGAGCAGCAGTAGACCAGAGATGGAGAAAAATGCACTCAACTTGAGCCTTGGCTAGGATAATTGATTTAACTCCTATCAGTGCCATAGCTGTTAGCTCTAATATTAACAGTGCTCTAAAATGAACCTAGCTGGTAATGAGAAATTCTGACTGTATAATGCGTAATTTAACAGGAAAGATGTTTAAGCACATTTTTTGCATCTCAAACAGAAGAGACATGCATCAGTAGAAGGTTTCCTGATGTGGGGAGTTTTGGGTGGACAAATGCTCTGAGCTCAAGGAATTACAAAGGTGAAGTGACACTAAATGAGAAACAAGTATTTGAAAGTGTGGATGGGGTTTTCTTCTCTTTTTTTCCACCTGTTAGTGCTTGTGACAGGACACAGGATGCCCAATTAGAGCAGGGGTTATGAGATTAAGAAGCAAGACAAAATGGAAAATATCTATTTGTTTTGGAGAATGGCAAAGAAGAGAAACATTGAAGCAGGACTAAAAGTGAAACATCACATTTTGGAAAAAGAAAGAAATAGGTTAGTAAAAGAGAGGAGAATCAGAGGCTTATCATTCACTTCCATTCATGAAACAACATGGTACTTTTCTGCAGTGAGTAGAATAGAGCTCTAAAGGGGAGCAGGGCATTTTATTTGCCACACTAGTCCTCATCACCCAACGCTACTCCTTTTCCATAGGTTGGGTGGCTTCTTCCACACCCATTGGTACAGGAGATTACCATTATCATCCCCTTCTCAGGGCCCACACACAAGACAAAACTGAAAAGTAAAGGAAAGTACAGGGAAAAGGCCTTCTGCTGTTTACCTCTATATTTGAGCATTTAATTTTTAATCACATTAGTAATAGTAAAAGTGTGTACAGATAAATATTGCACATAGAAACAGATGGTTTATATTACTGGTTGCTTTTAATTAACAAAGGTGATATAAAGTATATTTCTCTCACAGTTCCGTTGATTAAATAATAAAAAAATTCCTCCTTCCATAATTTCTGTCATGTATAATAATTTTTCTACTGTACTCTGCAGTTGTCAGGCCCGGCCACCAGAGGGCATTTAGGAGCAGTTTAAAATGTTAGGGGTTTTTATATCTGCCACAGATAATATTTTTAGAGAGATTAATTACCAGTTTACAATTCTGCATAAGGACCATAAAATAGAGCATTTGTAAATACAGCTCCTGAGAATAAACATAATTACATTAGAATTTTCAGATGACCTTTTTTTAAAAAAAATTAACATATGTAATTACTATTTGCTCAACTATAAAATATATGTACATTTTTGTAACGTATGATTTGAAAATCGTGCTAAAGGAAATTCAGTAACAACAGACTGAAAATGTATTGAATTTTTCAAAATTTAATGCAAAATTAAACTGGCCAAATGAATTGCTATTTGTGATTCATTGAACAAAAAGCCAGCAGGATGACTGTAATAATCCCATCTTAGTAGTATAAAGTGATAGTACGTCGTTTGTCTATCTGTTTTATTCATTAAAAGTATTATATTTGTTACTTGCAAAGCATCTAGTCTTAATGTAAAAGTTGGTTTGAAACACGAGCTCTATTTTTTTAAAGGAGACTTGTCTGAAACCTTATGGCTGCCCATATAGAGGTCAGACCACACCAGTGCAAACTTCTGACTTTATGTTTTCTAAGTCTGTGAGTAATGGTTACTGGACAGGAACCAGTTTATACTGGATTTTGTAGATACCAAATTCTTTATCATGGTTAGTGATATTTTGCTGCTATTCAGATTGTATTCCTCAAGGTCACATCAAATCATGACTCGCCAAAGTCTGCTTTTCATATCAGATTGAAATAAAACAGTGTTTGCCAACCAGTAGGTCTAACCTTTTTACCTCAACCAAGGAGTGGGATCTGAACAAGGAAATAATAAGAAACAGTAGTATAATCATAACATTTAGAAATGGCCAAAGAGAAAATTTCTTAAGGCCATGAAGGAAAATGATGAGTTATCCTACTGTATAATACTTAATTGTCTTCACATTCTTGTAACATTGCTGGTTTATGGTAATTTCATAGTTTTTTAGTTCCTCTGGATGAAGTAGGGATTTTGGGCTGACACGATCTTTACTTGTGATAAGCAGCTGGGGGAAAGGCTGGTGCAGTGCTTGAGAGGGAATTGTTCACTGACATCCCAGGGCTGAAGCTGACTGAGTCCTGCACATCTCATTGGCAGAGCTGCAGCATAGCGCAGCTTCTTTGCCCACACAAGGTGGAAAGCATGTGGAATTCTGGGAAGAGGCAGCCATAACCCCTTAATGCTTTCTGTCTTCCTTAAACACAAGCCAGACAGGATGGGACTGTGACTTCAGCTTCACACAGCTTGACAGCAACTAGATTTGAAGACTGCAGTGAATTTATCATCGAATTCCTTGCCCTTTCTGAGGTAATTATAGCTCTCCTTAGATTTCTTCATGGTTTTGTCTTAAATCATTCTCCTCTCCCTCCTTCCCATCTACATCAGTTTAGGCCATGGAGAAATACATTTTGCAACCCCAAGGAAGATAATAAAATAATTTGTTGCCCAAGGCAGCAGAAGTAAATTTTATGGTGGCATCAGCAGAGACCATATCCTCACCAAATGAGAAATGGAGACGCTAAGACATCATTACTGCTAGTAATCCCAGCAGTTCTCTCTCAGCACTCACACTGCAGAGTAACCAGCAGGAAGGGAGAGTGGGAACTGAACCAACCTGGGGACCACAGACCTTAATTCTCTCCTATCGTTCCCCAGAAGGAGAAGGAGTTCTAACAACAGGGCCATGGCCAGGTGCCCCAGGTGAGGCTGGGAGGAAAATAGCTGCTTGGATCACTCCCACCAGCACAGAGAAGGTACAGTGGCTGCTCCAAGAGCATTTTCCTGCTACAGCCATGGTTTTGTCACTCCGACCAATTTACTTCCTTAAATGATTATGGTTTTGTTTTGTTGTTGGTGTTTTTTTTGTTTTTTTTTTCCCTAGGCCTAAAGACAATCTGGAATAGTGGAAATCACACAATCTTTTTTTTAAGAGCGAGAAGAGAAAAAAATGCATTGTCATTTAATGCCATCAGATACCATTATTCAGTAAGGGATGAAATAGAGAGTCTCCTGCTATCATTGGCAATGACACTCAATTAAGCTGAGCACATCTGAATTATGGCTTTTAATTAAAAAGAGGCAATGTATAAGATGGCACCAACATGTTTAAAATTTAATATATTTCACACCAGATGCTGGAGTCATCAACATAAAAATCTGTCTATAACATGTGCATTTTTAAAATGGGAAAACCTATTTTTAAAATGTCAAACACTTTAAAATGATAGCAACACAGTGCCTGATCTAGTTTGATGTGCTTTCCATTTAACTATTCAGAGCTAAGAAAAAGCTTTCTGAACATCACTTTTTGTTATTAATTTAAATAGTCGTTTATAATTAAAATCTTTTACAAAATATGAGTTATCCCATTAAGGCAAGCTAGAAGTTGAAAGGGTCCTTTTAATGAAAGGTGGGGTTCATTGATTTGTCGTGTTTTTTTTTTCCTGTTTTGTTTGTTTGTTTTCTAAAGATGTCCATTCGTTTCTCTTATGTTAATAAGATGTTAAGTTAATAATGTCTAAGATGTTATGTTAATAAAGTCTCTTATATTTTGCCCATGAATATCATGAAATCAGTTTTTGGAAGCTTGGGTGAGAATCTCTCTTCCTTTTCTGTCTCTTTTCTGTTTTAGATTTATTATATTTAAATGTAAGACTGGACAGAGAAAAAAAAAACACTTCCTGAATTCTGAAAGGTAGGTTACCACCCTTTAACCATTATCATCATCTTCTCTGGAGTGAAATCAAAGCAGCAGGACAGCAGGAAGAGTAAACTGAATGAGTCCTCAATGAGGATAGTATCTTGGGGTTTTGTTTGTTTGTTTGTTTGGGGGGGGGGGGGGGGCTCTGTGCAGAAAAAAATTGGAAACAGATATTAGGGATATATTCCAAAATACCAAGTTGTGATTTCTCCCTGATCAGTATAACCAATACCACAGAGATATCAAAGCTGTCAAAGACCTCCTAAAAGAAATAGTCCTGAATCCCTATTCTTCATGTTCCTCATGAAAACAGTGTTTTGGTGCTTCAGCTTTGAGGGTTTGGTATTCTTATGGAATAAATAAGAGGGATTCAGAAATTCGCTAATTTCTTAGTATCTGGGGATCTAAACAACTTTCCATCCAATTACGTCTTCCTACAGTACGGTTCACTTCAACATTTACTTTTGGGAGATCATGTACTAGATCTTTCAAAGTAGATATAAGTAATAAGATTACAGACATATAATATCTCAACCACTATGTATATTATTACATTGGAAGCAAGCAAATAGCACAACACACATCAGACACCATTCAAGTCAAGTCTGCTCAGTAAGCAGCAAATAATATTTAACTTCTTCAGGATGAAGTAGCATGTTGAGGCTAAATTAAATTCCAGCCTGCGAAGATCCTAAAAAGTCTAGCAGCAGTGGTAAATAGTTCAATTAATACTGTCTACAGACTGTGTCAGAGTTTATTTTCTTTCTATACCTAAAAGAGTACAGATATTTAATAAATCTGAGATGGCACTTGCATACATGCTCAGAGGACAACCCACGCTTGTGCTCGAAGGAGGGCTGCCTGCTGTAGCTGGAGCCTCACCTCCACATATATAATGCTCTTCAGTTGCTCTTTCATCTAACAAACCAGCATGGAAGAAATCCAAACTGATGGTTTCATATCTTGCTGTTATAAGCCATCATCAAATCTGTTCCCAAAGAAGCTTACACAGAAACCTGAAAAAAGTCTGCTAGAAGCTTACTTAGTTGAATTAAATATAAAAATCAAATACATTATAATATCTTCTGAGGTAAAAAAATGAACAGCAGTATTAAAGGATGGTCTTATCCCATCAGAAATATTGGACTGATATCTAATTTTCATTCTCTTTGACTTCTCTGAGCTACTTCATTTGTAAATAAGGTACTGCTGCCTTCATCTTGGAGAAGTAGTTGGGAGGCAGGCTAAGGTCTTAAGATTGAAAATTTTCTAGCAGGCTACAGTTGTAGAATAGTAATAATTAAAAAAAAAATTGTATTTCCATCCCTTAGATGCACAAGCATAAGATTTTTCACTGATATTTAGTAAGGTGTCATGTATTCAAGCGCCGGCATTAAACAGATAAAACAAGCATAGCTATCCTTCCCTTCCTAACTATATTGTTAAAGATCTAGCCCAGTCCTTGGATGAAGTCAGTTCACTTGAAGCTGAAACCATGTAAGACAGGGAAAAGTTAGCACATAGAGGGAAAGCATTTTGAACAGTCTGTGGCTATAATACAACCTTTGGATAAAAGGGTGTGCACACAGTGAGTCAGTTCTGTCACAGTTTGAGAGCAATCTAATTCCTTGTTTACGTTAGTTTTCATATCAGTGCTTCTTAGCAAGTGCAAACTTCCTTGAGGACCAACTTTCTTGAGGAAGGAACTCTCCCAGAACAGAATATATCATATTTATTTTGTAAACTCTCTATTTCAATCCATAAGGAACATATATTTCTTTGTCTTTGCAGTAAAAAGCAACCTTCCCATACTACCACAAGACAGTGCAGATATACACCCTTTCCTTGTGATGCAGAAAGAGAAACCAAGACTATGTCAAAAGTTCATTAAGCTGCTTAATGCATTTTTTAGTTATGCTTAGAATAATTAACATAAACATCCGGAAGAGGAGTAAATGTGAAAGCATCTGCTTATACAAGAGGCCTTCCCTTTTGCTGACATAATTCATCATAGAATCATCATGAAATCATTTGTTTTGGGAGGGATTTTAAGAGCCAATTAGTCCAACACCCCTGCAATGAACAAGGACACCTACAAATAGATATTCTCAGAGTCTCGTCCAGCCTGACCTTGAATGTCCACAAGGATGAGGCATCCACAATTTATTCATGGACATCAAGATTCTTTATTGTCTTATAGAATTAAAAATGTAGAGCACGTTAGAAAGTTTGAGTGTAGAAACTCATTGTCTGAGAGACATCTTTACACTCTTGATGCACACTGGTAAGACAGGTTTGATAAAAAATGTCCATAGGAAAGGACCAATTATAATCATTTCCATCTATTATGGCAAATATATATTACACAAAAAAAGATGGCATGTATAGGTATACAAGAAAATAAAATAATAGTATTCTTATTTGAAAGTCTTTTGGATCAAAATAACAGACTGAACGTATATTTAAAAAAAAAAATTATAACTCTTTTTACCAATGCTTACAGGTAACATTTCAATCAAGTATAACTGATTCTGAAGTACAGCTTTGAAACTCATTCTATCATTTTGCCTCTGAAAACAAGCAAGCATGAGCCTAAGGGAACAGAAATGTAATTTTCTTAAACATCAGACATTTGCTATGATATGTTTAATTTTTATTTTGCGTACCAGTCAGCACCATGGTGTAGAGCAATAAGGCATTTCTGGCATTAAACCATGAAAACATTATTTATTTCAAGGCAACTGAAGCACTGGAAGTTCTAACCACCTTATTTTTTGTTCTGAACTTATTAATAAAGAAGATCTATAAAAGAAAAATTAGTAAAACCTCAAATGACTCTTGCAATGTTTGCTTTATATACCTCTGGGGAAATAAATATCATCACAGATTTTGATTTCTTTTCCACGTACGTTGTTTAACAAAAATGCAGAAGTCCAAGTGAGCTGAGAAAATTTTAAAACATAGGTTAAGATGAAAAGTTAAAATATACCTGAAAGTGAGTATTCGCCTTTTAGACTTTCGCTTTCTCGGATTAGGAAGGCTCCTGCCCGGTTTCCAGGATACAACAGTTGTCTCTCAGCATCTGCTCGCTTGATTGGTCCAAAAAACCATCTTAACAAATAAAAACAATTAATTTTAACAACATTCAGCAAAACATACTAGAAAGACAATTAGGTTTTATTAACTTGCTGTGTATTTACTAGAAGATAATGTGTGGTATGCTAACTAGAATTCCAGTAGCTTGGAAAAAAAATTACAGGAAAGCCTATAAACCACATAGAAATTCACTGTTAGAAAATAACGGTTAAGCATTTGAGTAAAATCTGGATTCTGCAGCTGATGAAAAGTACTACTGATTTCAAGAAAAAGAAAATTCTAATGTGACTGACAGGCCTTGTCTCAAGAAAAATTCACCAAGAAATTTTTCCAATGCTATCATAACAGAAAGTGATGCCAAGTCAACTGATGCCATTTGAACAATGTAGAGATGCAAGTAAGCACTTAATCCTGATGTTTTAAAAGTCAGATTTCACCAAAGCTGCAGAGATGCAGTAAGGTTCCTAGTGGCCAGCCATGCTAGGACCTTCCCTATCCCACTTCCATGTTGATATCTCAGATGAGTTACTGGCAATTTTTCAGCTCTGCTGCTGTTCAACAAACAAAAAAACTCTCAAGTCACTGCAAACATCAGAGCATCTATATTCTGTGAAAATTATTCCTGTTTACTCCTTTCAAAGGAATTGCAAGACTTCTATCACTAACACTTGTAGTTTTCAAGTTTTAAGCAAGCAACAGGAAAGTAGTTAGCTCTCTTGCTGTATGGTGCTGAGTGTAAATTTAATTGAAATAAGAATGAGTCAGCATTTTCAACTGGGATGGCACTCAGCTTACATCCAGCAAGCTACAAAGTACTTTCCAAGATTAGCTCTGCTCCTTATTTGAAGTAAATGGTGATATATAGCTATCAAAATTATGCCACATACTCCCAAGCAAACTCCTTTTAAATTAATCAGAGATAAACTTATTATGCAAACTTTTAAGATAAATCAGTGTATCACATGACACATAAGTTGCCTACTCAGCTGCTTGATTTGTCAGTTGCTAGTGAAAAGTACAGGAGGAGTCATCAACAAATTATCTTAGTATCTGTAATGCTTCCAATCACCAAGAGAAATGAAGGAAATAAATCAGAACATTGGGTGAAACCTTGGCTGAGCAAGCATGAGAAATGATAAATGTTTTTGTATGAATAAAGAAGAAATAAAAAGAGGTAAAACAGATGGTGCTAACCTATGCTAGGTATGCTTTATTAACAAAAGAAAATGAAACACAGATACTCTATACCTCATTCCTGCCTTCTGACTTGAAGTTGATTTGGATTACATAGGCCTTGATACATATTTGGCAAGGAAAAGAACCTAATTAAAAAGCTAGAATGCTTTAGTAGCTATTTTAATTAGTAAACATCTGAATTCAATTAATTTAATTAATTCATTAATTTGCCTTAGAAAACTAAGTAATTAATAAATGTTCAAATCCTTGACTGACGTTCTCATCAAAGCACTGAAAGGACAGAGTACAAGTCTGACACCATCCAAATCCTTAAGAAAATTTATCTGCTCTAAAAACTAGAAATTAGAATCTTTCTGAAATTTCCAAATACAAATATTGAAGAATAACAACCAAAAACTAGCAAACTATATGATTTTAAAGAATTTGAATTGATAGTTTTGAGTACAGAGGGATGATTTCTTCCATTTGAATATGATATTCTTAGTCCAAAGTCACTGATTTTATAATAAAAATCCAGTACCAAAAGCAGTTCTGCATATATAAAAATAACCCTTTAAACTCAAAGCAAATAAATTAATTTGCTATTCACATTTTTAACAAAAGTACTCCAAATTTAAATTTATTTTCATTATAAATGGAAGTTTAAGTTCCTTTTAAAAAGGTTTAAGGGCTTATTTCTATTTCTATTGATTGAGCTTATGCTTCAAAAGGCTTAACATTTTAC
Organism: Pavo muticus; assembly: GCA_016647715.1. Lineage (NCBI taxonomy): Eukaryota > Metazoa > Chordata > Aves > Galliformes > Phasianidae > Pavo > Pavo muticus. The sequence goes on from JACDJE010000130.1 coordinate 142,337, forward strand.
TTTATCTAAAAGCATGCATTTTAGAGGAAGAAATACTCTAAGGGATATAATAAATCAAAGTATTTGCTCACCATGAGAACATATTGTTCTGTGGTACGGGAAAGTCACACCAAAACAATACCCTATCCTTAGTAAATCTATTTGTTTTTCAGAGCTCAAATTTAGATGAAGGTTTTGAAACAGAACGCTTGGAAAAACAAAACTGAAACATCAAGCACCATCCACTATCCAGGTTACTTAACCAGCACATTCTCTGACATCTGTGTATCTCCACTGACACAAGGCGTTTCAGAAGCATGTTGAACTAGCAATACATGCATTATTTCATTCTAAATATCCAGTCATAATTTGAATGAAGAATACATGAAACAAATCTGTTTGCAGCCTCCACCCCTAGCTAAGCCTTATCAAGCCCCTTTTCTTGCCCCGTTCCAACTAATGCTCTAGGATTTGTCTCTTTCCTAATTCTAAAGCAAGATGTGGGCCAAGCGTTAGCCAAAGATACTATCGTGGGCTAGACAAATATGTCCTGAGAAGACACATATTTCTACAGCTTTCAACTTCTTTGAGTGGCTACAGTGCCATCTCTCTCCAACTCTAGTGCTCGCCTCTCTCCTAAATTTACCATTTGCTTTTGCATGGGAGGAACCACAGCCAAAGACCCCCCTCAACCATGATTGAAGTTAAAACATTTTTATTGCAGAAATTTTTTGGCAGCATACGCTTTCTTTGGGCAGCCCCTTCGCAAATTCACTCCAACAAAAACTCGAAGCTCATAACTAAAGACTCAGAGTGTCATCCCCATTTGAGACCTGACCAAGATCTTCTGAATTAACAGCAGTCATCCTTCGCCTTCTTGGAAATTTCACCAGATCTCTCCCTGCTCTTTGTTAGCCGCACAAAAGACCAGCACAGAAAATTATGTGGAAGTTCAGACTACGACACTCATTATCAGTAGAGCTCATCAGAGTACAGTTCCCCACTTTTATTCTCTGTCTTCACCTACATCTAATATGCATAGGAACAAAGTCAAAATCAGATCCACAGCATCATATCTGTAGGGGCTGTATTTGTTTTAATAACTAGCTGTGCCTGAGATGAAAGTGGATTATTTGTTTTTCATTCAAGGACTGGAAGTAAAATAAAGCTAAAGGCAAAGGTTCATAACATACTCTGAATTTTATGAATGCTCAACTAAAAAGGAAAATCCCGATGGCCAAATCATCAGTAAAGTAGAGAAGGACTACATGGCAAGATCATTCAAAAATGTGGAGGCGTAACACAAAGAATAGCAGGAAATCAGTCAAATGAAATTGGTTTTCAAAAGCACTACATATGTTAAATTTGACAGCATAATCCTATCCTTGATCAGCACTTTGTGGCATATGGGCATCTCACTTTCCATTTTTCTTAAGTGTTTGCAACTGGAATTTACAATCTCATATTGGGGTTAATCTCATGATAACACTAAATCCCAGTAACTTGGAGGGTTTGTTTTCAAACCCATGATTCCTGTTTAGAAATCTCCATTACAGAAGAAACAATGATGACAAATAAGTTAGCTGGCTCTCCAGCACACTATCTGTAATATGTTAACTGCATCGATAGTGCTAAGCTATGAGGAGAAGATTTCTGAGACTAGGAATAAAGAATCACTGTAATTAGAGCAAAAGTCTTGGATGAAGATAAAGAAAAATAGACTATGTTATATATAGTGGAACCAAATATATCACACTTTCTTGTGGAATGCAGAAAGCTAATACAATAACTAAAACCAATAAAGAAAACTTCAGTGGCCTAAATTATACATTTTAAATGCCTCAACATGTACATTCATAGAAGGTTGCAGGTGCAAAATCAAAAATTCTGAAGTTAGGAGATGGTAGTTTTCATCTTGCTTTCATGGCATCAACTCAGCCATTTTCAGGAAGATCCAGTATATCATCTTTTAATTACATGGCTAAATACACTGCTTCCTATAGGTTGAATATGAGTGCTGCTCACTGAATAGTTATCCTGTATTCTGTTTTGTTAGTGCGTAGATAGAGTTTACTTACTGTGTGTTTTAGTCTGTGCTCTCAATACAAGTTATAAAATTACATGAATGGCTAATTTCCTAGAAACCTCTATTATAGTGTTCATGATTATAACATTTGCATGCTTTCCAAATATTCATTCATTTATTTTGTAGCATTTTTGTTTGTAAACTATTATTTACAGTGGAGAAAAACTACAAAAGGGGACTAAGGCAATAGGACATTATCATAAATATTTTCTACTGTTTTTGAACATCCAAATTGAAGTTCCTAGGACCTACCTTTCAGAGAATTCAGAATTGTACTGTATGTAATAGTTTAGTCAGAGACAAATATTTGTTAACTTCAGGAACTGTTTCACATAAGACAAGGAGAGGTGTGTAGAAAGCAAAAGAGAGAGAGAAAGAGAGACAGATCCACTGGGTTCTTATTTAATTCCTTTCATCATATGACCATCCTGTGATCACTGCCCTTACTCAGCAAATGGAAACCTGAACAGGCTTGCGTGTGCCACTCTTCACTGCTGTTTTCCGAGCAGGACAAAGAGTACTGCTGAGCCAGCTTTTAATCCATGCCAGGTTTGCAGTCTGCTGTGGATAAACATTCAATGCAGAAGCTGGGACAGAAGTTTACTAAGGGAGCCCCCAGTGCGTCCTCTCTGTGCTGAGAAGAAGGCTCATTAGAATTAGACAATTCTTATCTGTTTGGTTACAATATATAATGTGCAGCTTTATTTCCAAATGCTTGGTTAGTATGAAGCAAAGTTTTCTTCAAGAGCAAAAAACATGTACTTTTAATGTAGAATAGCACAGCATAGTGTAGCTTAGCACAGCGTAGCATAGTTCAGTTGGAAGGGATCTTCAAAGATCATCCAGTCCAAGTGTCTGAGCACTTCAGGGCTAAACAAAAGTCATTGAGGACACTGTCCAAATACCTCTTGAACACTGGCAATCACAGGGCATCAACCATCTCTCTAGGAAGCCTGTTGCAGTGTTTGACCACCCTCATTGTAATGATTTTTTTTCCTAATCCTTAGTCTGAGCCTCCTCTCATTCAATTTGTGCTATTCCCATGTGTTCTGTCATTGGTTGCCAAGTGGGAGCAGAGCTCATAACTTCTTGCTTCTCTTCCCCAAGGAGCTGCATAGACCTGTGAGGTCTCCTCTCAGCCTCCTCTTCTCCAGACTGGACAAAGAAAGTGTTCTCAGCCTCTCCTCATAGTACAAGTTTTCCAGCCTTTTGAGTAAGCAGAAGCTGAAAAATCTGAACTTAGGTTTAAGCTCTTTTAAACACCAACCCCTGTTTCCTTGCTACCTTCTACAGGCCTGCCTGGGATTATCTGTAATGCCATGTATCCCTCATTGCCATTTATTATCAGATACTGAAGGATGTATGGGACAAAATATAAAAGAAAGGAATTAAAAACTGGAAAGGAATTTAAAAAAGGAATGCATAGAACAATGTAGGAGGGGTGGAGGAAACAGGATATTAAAAACTGAATGTAGAGAGAACCATAAGATACCACCAAGGAGATGGAGGAAAAGAAGGGAGAAACTTGGAGCTAACAGGAGATGAAGAGAAAATAAAGACATGAAAAAGCTGAGGATTTTGTTTAACGCTCAGGATCTATAACCTGCTGCTGCCTAAGCTGCTCAGGAAATGTTGGTCTCCAGATTATCCTGATCCTCACTGGGGAAACAGCTTCATAGACTAACTCCCACTATAAATGTTGCTCTTTATAGATCTTTCCCCTTTTGCTTTCTTGACTTCATCTCATCACTCGCTTTTGTACTCACCAAGAGAATACTTTACTATTCATTTTAGTCATGTGTTGACTAAAGCTCAATGTTAAATGCATTGCTTTAAATCTTACTTCCCAAAGTACTGCCATCAACAAGTGGGTCAGAATAAGACATAAGACTTAAAAAATGTTAGTAACAACAGCTTTTTACAGTCTATATACGGAAATGAATTAAAATCTTATCATGCTGCATAAAGTTTCTAACTTAGACAATACTTGAAATAAAAATATGTTTAAAATGCACCTCTGCAGTGACACAGCTCAGTTCTGATTACTTATTTACAATACTCAGAAAGTAATTTCCTCCAAGGAAACTAGAAATTCAGGTGTTCAGGGACAATTAGGTAGAGCAGCACTTTTAATCTTACGCAACCACAATGCACTTGCTTCATACGTAAAGATCTGAGTCATCAAATCCTTGTTGCCAAGTAGCTTATCAGAAGTGAAATGAAGACTATCCGTATGTACTTTGTGATGGACCGGAATCTTATGAGTCCTTTAACAATGATGGTGGGTGGAGTAAGTTGGGTATTCTTTCCATGTGAGAAAACACAGAATACATGAATAGGAGAGAAAAAACAAAGGCTCATTTCCGTATTATCTAAATGGAAGAGCTCTATCAAAATCAACACCATATAACTATTTTATGTTACACAAGTATATAGAAATCTGCCTGTATTTTTGAAAGTGACATTTTGTGGGCAATGTATATTAAGTCCCATTGTACTTTCCACACTTGAGATCAACATTATAAGTTTTCATAAAATAATGATTACAGAGAGGAATACACAGTTTTGGAAAATAACAGATCACATTTTTTTCTTGACCTTTGGGTAACTTTTTGCTAACATTCTTGTCAACAGGTTATAGCTGATGAATTGGCATTTTTCCAAAAATACTAAATTTATTGTAGACTTACTTTTAACTGGTGAGATGAAAAATATAAGAGCTGATAACTGAACAGATATCGAAAAAAAAAAAAAAGAAGAAGAAAGAAAGAAAATGAAGTTATACTTCCCTGTATGTTTTCTTAACAAAATATTATGTTTATTTTTGAAGGTACTCAAACTGAATGATTCTCAGATTTGAAGTTGTTTCTTATTTCTGTTCTCGAATGGAGTTTCTATTGAAATATAAACTGTTCTTCTTTTTTTTTTTTTTTTTCAGAAATAATTAAGTTATCTGAAAAGAAGTACAACCAAACAATACCCTACATTCATTTTCAAGCCATGAGAAGAAGGCAGCAGGGGTATCAAATAAGTATTCTAGGCACCTGAAGTCTGTTGTGGTCTATGAAGTTGCTTTGTTTTGTCATTGTTTTTGTTGGAAATAGTAAGCTGTGCCTGAAAGAACAGGTCTGTCAGAGCTGTAGGGACTTTTACAGTAAAGAACTGTGGGTGATTGTTTGAATACGGTAATGTTCAACAGTGAGTGTGGTAAAATCCATCACAGAGATTGGCATTTCCTCTTACATTCTAGAACAAACTTATAGTCTCATAAACATAAATACAAAGATTAGTCAGACAAAGGTCCATGACGCATTGGTTATACACCATTTTAGTAAGTACCGCAGTAGGACATAACTACACTGGTGTGTAATTCTGTTAAAAGAGATTATGCATAATGTTATGTTAATTTTTCACTTCTCGATAATAACAGTTGACTTTACTGCAAATGTGTTGTTGAATCTGCTCTGACGCATACTTCAGAGAGCAAACCAAAACAGAGCCTGGAGCAAGGAGGTCATGCCTCCTACAGGAAAGCCTGTAGGAAATGAAAGTTCTTTCTTAGGGCAGCAGAATAAGGAGAGATGCAAAACATTTTTCAAACTCTATGAATGTGGTATGTGCTCCAAGTTTTCCTATGTTTTAATAGTTGATGGATCCCAGCTACCCTCTCAATTGCTCTGTGGCAAATCCGGTTTGTGAATTAGATGTCTGAAGGCATCATTATAGCTGAAATCTGCAGCATTCCACATTAGTTTTTCTCCTCATCCCTCAGCATGCCCCAGGATCAGCAAGATGTGTGAACACCGCACTCAGGAGACATCCCTCAAACTCAGGCTGACAGGGGAGGGGTGAAGTCATGCCTCTACTCTGCCCCACATTTGAGTCCATTTCAACTTCTGAAATGGACACCAACACATTCACAGAATCACAGAATGGCTGAGGTTGGAAGATACCTCTGGTCCAACCTTCTGTTCAAGCGGGGACACCTAGAACATGTTGCACTGAATTACTTCGAGGCGGCTTTTGAATATCTCCAAGAAGGAGACACCACAACTTCTCTAGGAACCCTGTTCCAGTGCTCTGTCACCCTCACAGTATAGAAGTACTTCCTCATGTTCAGAGGGAGCCTCTCAAGATTCAGTTTGTACCTGTTGCCTCTTATCTTGTAGCTGGGCACCCCTGAGAAGAGTCTGGCCCCGTCCTCTTGATAGCTTCCCTTCAGTTACTTATACACATCTCCCCAAGTGTTCTCTTTTCCAGGCTCACCCACTCCATGCTCACAGCCCTCCCCTTTTTCACCAAAGATTTCCACTGGCTCCTCCAGGCATTTGAGAAAGGTGTCTCTTGGGGAAAAGCGTGGCTGCTGCAAAAGCAATCATTGTGCCTCTGAGACAGAGCCTTCAGGTCAACAAACCCTCACATCTTTAGCTCAGGAATGATGGGGAATTGACTATTAAAGTTTGTTCCCAGTGGTGCTTTTGTACCTGGATAATGACTTTATTTCATTTTAAGCTTGTTCTAAAACACCTGTCTTTGGAATAAATGAAAGGTTACCATCATCTATAATGGGCATTGTCTTGGGCTTTTTGTGTGAAATGTAGCCACATAGTTGCTTTAAAAAAAACAAAAACCAACCAAACAAACAAAAAAAGTATTCCTCAGGTCCTATTTTCAAAATAGCATTATAAAACCTTGCATCGGTGCTAGTATCTCTGCACATTTGTTAACATAAACCTGAACAAAAGTACTGATATACAGTTATAATATTCCCTAAATGTAGCAATAACTCTGCTATTCATAACAACCCTGGAACAAAGCTGAAACCATGAGGTAGCCTTAATGTTAAAGTGGTACAGAGAACACTAATAGCATCAATTGATTTAACATTAAGGGAAACTCAAAGGCACAGGAAAATTTTCCATCATACTTTCACTTAAAACATTACAGCCTTGAAACGCACTGAATTGATTTTCTTCCAAAAGTAATTCTTGAAAAATTATTTTCTTTTCAAACAAGGAAAATCATTACAGCACAGAAGTAAAAGAGAAGCCTTCAGAAACAAAAAGACCCCTATAGCTGTTAATGATGATGATGTTATCTGTCCACAGATTTTGTGCAGAGCTCTCTCTTGGGCATTCACACAGGCACATACTTCCACACCCTATTGCCAGTAGCAGACTTCTGTGCTCTTTCAGTTCAATTTTCAGTGGAGAACAGTCAGGTCTCTCACTTTCCAAGGAGGGTAATCAGAAAAGAACCGTGCAGTCTGGCACCCTAAGGTGATCCCAAGCCAAAGAACACGGAACGACAGAATGGTTTGAGTTGGAAGGGACCTTAAACATCACCTGGTTCCAGTGCTTCAGCCTTTGGCAGGAACACCTTCCAATAGACCAGGTCACCCAAAGCTGCATAAAGCCTGGCCTTGAACACCTCCAAGGGTGAGGCATCAGCAGCATCTCTAGGAAGCCTGTTTCAGTAACCTCTCAGTAAAGAATTTCTTCCTCATATGTACTCTAAATCTACTCTCTTTTAGTGTAATACTGTTACCATGACATAATATCTCTTACACATGGATGACAAGTTTATTAACAACAAAGTCTACTAGTTTTATGGTAACCTTTCGGGGTTGAGAGATGAGGAGGGTAACACTCTAAAGATACCTCTGACTTCCAGAAGAAAAGCTAGCACATCCAAATCCATATCAGTGTGACATCTGCGTATATTATCAGCCCAAGATGTACAAATATGGTTTATTTCATAAGGGAGCTAAACACTACATCAGAAAGGTATCTCAGCATCAGTGTATGCTCCTGCATGATTTTTTAATCATTTTTACTCTGAAATTAGAGCAAGATTGAGGTTCATCTTTTCTCTTTTTACAGGAATTCAGAAAACTAGTAACTATCCACACAGGGAACAGGGATGTGGCCAGTCACACAGATGATCACAGAAAAAGTACTACTTTCAACAGCTCCCACATACAGGACTCACATAGGAGATAAGTGCGGACAACCTCATCACTTCCTCTTCCAGGGCTGGCAGAGACTGGGTCACTGATGGTGGTGCACAGGACAGTACTCCCCGGGTTCACAAGCACACGATATTCACAGCCAGATTCTTTTACGCCCATTTTCACCTCTTACTACCTTTCCACCTCCCCAGCTACCTTCCCCTGGACACTGCCTCATTGGTTGGCACAGTCTCACCAAACTCTCCAATCTCCTGGACCCCCAGGTTTGCATCTCATCACCTGCAAAGTCCCAGGTTGCCTGTTTCTTGAAGGCCCATCAATTAGTGCAACTGATGCCACATACTGTTATCAATTAGTGCCACTGACTAGGCTTGTTCTCCTCACCACCTCCCTGATCATGTGTCAGCCAGGCTTGTATGTTCTGTATAGCTCCTTTGACCAGATAACATCAGAGCAACAGAGACTCCTTCTGCATACCTTCACAGAGACTTTTGTTAAATAAAATGATGGGTTGAGTTTTGGGAGTTCTCATCATTTCTGAAATTTGCAGTATATGTCAGTTCCTAAGTGTAAGCCTCAAGACTTTTCTTCTTTCTCTTCTTTTGTGCTGAGGCTTGAAATGTTGCTGAAAAAAATGCTTGTGCTATAAATACAAAAAATATATATTTATTTTTCAGGAAACTAGCAATGTATCTGCTTTAATGAGAGAAAACTAACGAAAATGCTTACCAACATTATTGCAGATAGATACATCTATAATGTAAGAAATTACAGATTAGACAGTAATCCTCATGGAAGTAAAGAAAATGTCAATTAGTGCAATCCTTTCTGGATCCATCTCTTATTACTGAATTCATTGCTCCATTTTTCCATTTTCATTGATTAAGATAAATGTACAAAATATATTATTATCTAGTTTAAGTGATAAAAAGAAGAAATTTATTCATGATCAATATTTTGTTTGATCTTCTGAAGAAAAAAACAACCAACCTGTTTCCAAATGAATCCTCAGCATATCTGTAGAATTGAAAACTACAAAGATGTCAGTTTCCATTCTAATTTCTTGTTAATTTTACGGCTTTCATATGCAGTATCAAGGTGTAAACCTGAACGTCAACATATAAGAACTCCCATGAAGAATAAGTTTCTTAACTATGGAGCTTAATTGCTTATTTGTCAAGTTCTAATATAAGATGTCCTTACATATGCTTCATAGAATATTATTTGAGCAACACTGAATATTGTTTTTTTCTCTTACATGTGTAAGTAAGTAAGTAGCAAACGTTATGATATTTTGTCTTATTTTAATATCACCTAATAAATTCTTCCTTTGCTATGTGGACTTTGCTTGCATGACTTGAAGAGGAGCAAAATATTGTATTACAAATAAATATACGAAACATGAGCAATCATACATTTTCTACTGATCTATTTTTAAAAAAATGCACTAGTAAATTTTGTATTATCTAACTCAAGCTTCTGGAAGGCTGCATCTTCAATATAACATTTGCAAGAGGCATCTCTGTTAAACTATAAGATAATAGCATGACACATTCTGGTCTAATTTCTGTTATCTTCAGTAGGATCCAAGTTGAACTTAACAGTAAATTTCTCATAGTAATGTAAGTGACGTCTGCAGCACAGGCTGACTCATGAGCATTATGATATACAGAGATAGGCAGGTGTGGGTTGTAAAGGTATGGGCAGGTGAACCTCACAGCACTGCTACTTCCTCTCATGCCTCATTAGTTTTGAGAGCATGTTGGTGGGGTTTTTTTGAGTCATTCCACACTAAAATATTACCAGATGGAGAAGAAAAGCCAAAAACTTCTTTAGGAATGTAAAAATCTCTGTAGAGATGAGAGATTTTTTTTTCTTTGGTTGGTTGGTTTTTGTTTTTTGCTGTCTTGCTTTTTTTCTTTTTTTTTAATAGCTTAGTCTTCATCTCTAAACAGAAATAAAGAGCTCTGCAATGTCAACACCTGTGCCTTTGCTAAATAGTTTTGACATTAGGTTTGTAATTAGACATGGCAGCAATGTACCCTCTAACATTGCTTATATAAACGTTTCAACCTCTGCTGAAGTACAAAGGCAACAACAACAACAAAAAAAGTGGAAAGGATTCTGCACTTTTTGTAAGACCCTTTCTGAAATAGAAAAACAGGTAGAGAGGGTCCTTGGTTGGACCTCTTAGGGTATCTTGTATGCTTTTATGACTTAATCTGTTCAGTACAGCTCCCACAAGTGTAAGAAAAGTCCCAGTCTTCTATGACCAACAGTGCTTTTCACTTATTACAAAAAAATTCTTCACAGAGATATCTGACCTAGATAGTTTAAAACCAGTACAGCTTTAGGACTTCTTAGTCTGGCTGAGCTTCTGGTTACTATTTTTCCCTCCTAAACCTGTTCAGATATCAGTGAGCTCTGCACAGTTCTGTGCTTTGTTACACAGACAACTGCCAAAGACAACTACAGAGAAAACAATAACCACTGTACACTACCTGGAGAATGTTTTTACTAACAACATTACTCAAAATCAACTAATCAAGGCTAGAACATACAACATTTATTTCTACTGAATCTGAAGAAAAAAAATATCAAACAAGACTGTTATGTTCTTCTGACTGGGATATTGTCTATCCTTCTCAAAGACGTGCTGCCACAGCCACATGGTTTCACGGTGCCATAAAAAAACAAACTGCCTATTTTTTTTCAGTTTTTCAGGATATTGTTTCAGGTCTTGACATGATTCTCTGTCAAATCTTTCACAACGTGGTAATAGAAACTACTATATACTAATCATAATGCATAAAGTACACCCTAATTTCAAATAAAGATAAGGTAGGAAAGGATTTCTTCATTTCTCCATTTAAACAGACAATGTTATATATTTAGAATACCATACTGACAGGAAATAGGTGGCCTAAACTTGACAAATTTGTATAAACTGCTCATCTACAAAGCCAGAATCCTTTTAATCTTTTTGAGCAGTGATATATCTTTTCTGTATTACACACAGACATGTAAATACTTCTGACACTTGATAAAATCTGACATGTTTCATACTTCCGTGAACAGTCTCCTTTGGGTTATCATTGTATAGTAAAGAAAAAAGCAGAGCTGAAGAAAGTGTTTGAGATAGGCTTGAAGATAGCATGGCAATTTTGAGACAAGACCAGTGAAGTTAATTGATAAAATTCAGGGTCTTGTTCCAGTATTAAATTGTTTAAGTAAGTTCAAGAAAAGCCCTTGAAAACAGCCAGTGATTCAAAACTCTGTGTAGGTATTTCAGATGCTCTGAGCACATGGTGAAGAAAACATTGAAAGCATAATCTGGCTTTGCCTGTATCTCCAAGCTGTTTTGCATGGTCTTAAGAGCATCAGTCTTCTATATTTTCTGCACATGTGCACACACAGAGGCTCATATATATGAAGTATGTTCAAGTGAATACCTGAAATACATTCACTGAAAGAGAAGTCTGAATTCTTCATGAATTCATATACAGCTATTTCCATTATTTAAAATAAATGCATATTTTGGCAATAAATAATCTTTTTCTACCAAAAACTGGATAAGAATAGCTTTCATACATAATGTGACAGCTTCTGAGAATATGAGAAATATAACACAGGCACACCTGTTAATGAGCATAGAATCACAGAACCATAGAATGATTAAGGTTGGAAAAGACGTTTAAGATAATCTAGTCCAATTGTCCACCTACCACTAATGCTGCCCACTAACACATGTTCCTTAGTCCCACAGTTTTTACAAGTCCATTTCAGTGCTAGGTTTACTGCTGTTTCTGGTGGTGTCTTCAAGAATTTGTACGATAATACAGAAAGGACTTATGAGAGTGATAGAGTGAGAACACACTGAAACCACAGAGAATCACATTTGGATTTCTGAATTGTTCAGCAAAATCTAAGCTTTCACTTCAAAAACAGCCTCTAGCCATTGTAGCTGTAAACATTACTTTGAAAAATAACCCACATGTATGAAAGGAACCACACAACCCTGAATTTGCAGGAAGTTTGAAACAGGTCAGCACGGTGAATGATTTCCTGTTCATACATAGTAATTCAGACTATGCCAACATATGAAACAGTTAAACTCAAGTCACAGAAAGGAAGGAATTACAGAGACTGACAAAAATAACCTATAAATCACTTCTGCTTTCAAAGGGTAGTATAGAAACTCATCGTGGAATTGACTGGCAAGGTTTTGTTGGTTTGGTCAAAGTTTCCACCAGCTGAGAAGTATCAATACAAGAAACCTCTCTGAAAGGAGGAATGATTCTGAAATTAGTAAACATTAAAAGTAATTGTGGTGCTCTTCTTTGACCTAATCTACTAGGAATTTGCATGAATTTACTTCCTTTAGCACAGCACTATTATGTCAGTAATGTTGGGTGAATATATGGAATGAACTTGACTTTCAATAAGCAGTCATCAGGTCCATCAGGATAGCAGGTGAGAGTGAGCCCCTTCTAAGTGCACTCTACCTTTCTTCTATGGAAGAAGAATTCATGTCATTCTAACAGTTTTCTTTACTTCTTTTAATTATTGTTTTTCTTTGTTAAAATTAACTGTCCAGCTGGGCTGTATTTGCTGCACATAACTGTTGGCACTATGTCTTTTTCTTGTTTAGTTAAAACAAGTGGCAGTAATAAAATAAGGGCAGGTGAATGTGTTACTATGGTTCCTGTTTATAGAACAAAATAACAGAAGGAGCACAGAGAAAGTAAAGTCACACTCTTTGCCAAGGAAAGAATCCCAGACATTTCAGTAAGGAGACAAAATGGTATGCCATAACACTTGCAGGGAACAAGCAATCACATAGTATTATCTTCTACCAGGATGGACAACACAAAACCAAATGGATTTATCAATCCCTAACTAGCTCTGCTATACAGATCATGTCAAAATGTTAATTAAAAGGGACTAGATATACTTTTATCTTAATAATCGTGATGTCTACAGGCAAAATTGAAATGATTAGGAAAAGCAATGTAAGTTCTGTATGAGAACATATACTGACTAAATTTACATACTGACTCTGACAACTCTGTTATTCCATAATTTATAGAATATTTCATGTCCTTATGTCCCTTTATTTAAGTGAGTTTATGGGGGTATCCATGCACATATTGAGTATCAATATTTTCTGAAAGTTTATATAAAATCATCCTGAAATCAGCTGCTAAGGAACATGGTCAGTTTGTTCTATTTCCTAGTTTTCCAAGAACTCATGTCATGAAACAAAGATTCTAAGTATTTATATTAGTTGCTTTTCAAGAGAACCTATTTTATAAGCTATGTTCACTTGCTAAAGAAAATACATAAATCTCTGATTTATAAACATAAACAAACATGCAAAATGACAATGTAAATGTCTTTGAGCAGAATGATCTTTGTGCATATCAAGAATTTATGAGACTACCTCAATATAGCCAGGAAAAAAAAAGATAAAAAGCTACTTTTTCCTCTACTACTGAAGCTGTGCAAGTCATATTGAGTAAATTTCGTATCTTAATACTGAGCTGTCAGTAAGGAGATAACAAACTACATATTTTACTTTGTTGTTTTTTTGAAAGATCATCCCTTCCTGACTACTAGATGCTCACCATCTATTGTCATCAAATCAACACTTGTTATTGTCTGCCAATGTGCATTTTTGCCTAGCTTAATTACAGAGATTAATTTACAAAGTCGAGACTCAGAAACTGTGAAAAAATCATTAATTTCATAAATCCCTCTATGTGCACCAGACGTTGACCTAGGCAATTTTTGTAATTATCAAATCTCTTTCCCTAAACAGGATAGCCAGTTTTCCATGATCTAGTAAGTTGGCATTATACTTGAGAAATAAACTAAAATGTCCATTCTCTCTGCAGATGTCCAGAAGCTAGATGGTGCTAGGAGTGTGCCCTTCTACATGACAGAGACTGTAAATCTTTCTCTATCAGTTCTGTGCTGGGACCAAGAAGAACAATATGAACGATGGAAAGATGCAATTGAAACTTATCCTATTTCAACAGATGTCTACGTCATGGCTGTAACAATTGGCCAAAACCAAAAGAGAGAGCTAATTAAAACTTAAATGAAATGGTGAAAGAAGTTAAATTTAAATTTCAGGCAGAGAATCATCATAGAATCATAGAATCATAGAATGGCCTGGGTTGAAAAGGACCTCAAAGATCATCTAGATTCAACCCCCCTGCAACAGGCAGGGTCACCAACCACTAGACCAGGCTACCAAGACCCACATCCAGCCTGGCCTTGAATGCATCCAGGGACAAGGCATCCACAAGCTCCTTGTGCAACCTGTTCCAGTGCATCACCACCCTCTGAGTGAAAAACTTCCTCCTAATATCTAACCTAAATCTTCCCTGTCTCAAATTAAAACCATTCCCCCTTGTCCTATCACTATCCACCCTCATAAACAGTCGTTCCCCCTCCTGTTTATATGCTCCCTTTAAGTATTGGAAGGCCACAATGTGGTCTCCCCGGAGCCTTCTCTTCTCCAAGCTAAATAAGCCCAGTTCCCAGAATGTGATTAAACACTGAATTTTAAATAAAGGAACATTATAATAGCTTTTTCATCATCCCTGTAATTTAGGCAAGGGTTAATCCTTTAAAACACCATCACAACTGTTGCTCTTATTGTTTCGATAGGATAATAGAGGTGTGAAATACATGGGATGGGTGAAATGGAGGTCACAGAATCACAGAATCACAGAATCGTAGGGATTGGAAGGGACCCCCAGAGATCATCGAGTCCAACCTCCCTGCCAAAGCAGGTTCCCTACATCAGGTCGCACAGGTAGGTGTCCAGGCAGGTCTTGAATATCTCCAGAGAAGGAGACTCCACAACCTCCCTGGGCAGCCTGTTCCAGTGCTCCGTCACCTCACCGTAAAGAAGTTCTTGCGCACATTGGTGCGGAACTTCCTATGCTCCAGTTTCTGGCCGTTTCCCCTTGTCCTGTCTCCACACACTGCTGAAAAGAGTCTGGCCTCGCCACTTTGCCCCCCACACCTTAGATATTTATAGACCTGGATCAGGTCCCCTCTCAGTCTTCTTTTCTCAAGGCTAAACAGACCCAGTTCACTTAGCCTTTCTTCATAGGGGAGATGCTCCAGGCCCTTCACCATCTTTGTGGCCCTCCGCTGGACTCTTTCCAAGAGATCCCTGTCTTTTTTGTACTGGGGAGCCCAGAACTGGACACAGTACTCCAGATGAGGCCTTACCAGGGCAGAGTAGAGGGGGAGGATCACCTCCCTCGACCTGCTGGCCACGCTCTTTTTAATGCAGCCCAGAATGCCATTGGCCTTTTTGGCCACAAGGGCGCACTGCTGGCTCATGGCCAACCTGTCGTACACCAGGACACCCAGGTCCCTCTCTGCAGAGCTCCTCTCCAGCAGGTCATCCCCCAACCTGTACCTCTGCATGCAATTATTCCTCTCCAGGTGCAAGACTCTACACTTGCTTTTGTTAAACCTCATCTGGTTAAACCTCATGTGGTCGTGGAGGAACCTGTAGCAAGAAATATTCCAACTAGATACAAGTCTGAAAATCATAACCATGAAGGTGAAAAGCTAGACAGGAAATAGCTCTAACCAAACTGGTCTATCTTTATCTTTGCCTTGTTTGAGCTGGGGTGACTGATTCAAATGTTCAGATCAGAGGCCCCTTCCAACCCGAGTTAGCCTACGATTATAGGACATATTATCTGTATGGGGTGACAGGAGACAGTGTTGCATACTTATTTTTGTTGAAGGTCACTGCAACCAACTGACTTAGAAGGAAATTTGAGAAAAGACAGCAGGTCTAGCCAGAATTGTTTTGGTATGAAATTAAAAACTTGTTAAATACTTTGGAGGAATTACTTTGTCTGATAGCTAAAAAAGCTCTCCATTCCTCCTGTTTGCTATTCTAAAAATATGGAGGAAAAAAAAACAACTAAAGAAACCAACCAACCAACTGCATAAAACTTTTCTCATAACTGAGTATCGATTATTAAAGAGAGTAAGGTATATAAAAAGAGTATAAGAAAATAAAATTGATTCTACATACAGAAAAAAAAAAAAAGGTTATGCAGTAATGCAGTAGAGCACTTTACACAAGTTAACTCCACATATGATACTGAAGATATAGAATGATAAAAGGAAGCCTAAAAGCTGAGACACTGTTGTATAACTGAGGAAAATTACTTTTAAAGTATTAACTGCAAGTGGAAATCTTAGATAAGTTGTAATAAAACTACTTCTTGGAAGAGAGCAAAGGCCAAGGTGAGTTGAATTAGAGCCTACCATCATTTCCCTAGTTTTTCAGAAAATATCTTCCCTGCAGATTAATTTCTGCAATCGGAAGAATTCTTTTGAACATGACCACTGAAAGTGTTGCCTGCCTGAATATAGAAATAGCAACAGCTGGTCAGACTCTGAAAATTAAGGTCTTCAGGTTTGAGAGAAATCTTACAGTTGCCCTAAGATTTCTCTATCACAAATCTTACAGTGGATAAAAGGCAGGCATAATCATATGTGAGCCAATTTTCCTAGCCATAGGCAGTACAGTGGGCAGATCAGATTGGAGATGATATTTCAGGTCTAGATGAGATTTAACTGAAAACCTGCAATATAATTTCTTTAAAATAAAAATGAATTATAATGCTGTTTCTGCTGTCTTTTTAAAAGACAATAATTTTTTGCCAAAACACACCTCTTGTGTGGCAGTCAGTGTTATTTCATGCTGCCTCTGATTGCAGCGTACAAAAGTAATTCTGCATCCCAGACTAACATAGACCCTACTCATCCTCACTAGAGAGCCAAATAACTGATTCCATGTGATTTCTTCTTTTGTTCTGAATGGTAAATAAGATCAGACCACTTTTGAAGGAACAAAACATAGGCTGCATAGTTAAACCCTGTGGAACTTAAAGAAAAACAGTCCATTCCTTTGCTTTATTCAGTCTTTTTCCATTTCCTTTACTTTAGTTAACCTTGTCCTGAGAGTGATTTGCTTATAGAGAAGAAACAAGCCATAAAAAACTTGTATGTTAGAGACTCACCCTATCATTTGCAACAAGATTTAATATGGAACTTCCTGAAACTGTAACTAAATGATAACTCTGCAACTGGTTAGGTTGAGGGCTGTTTGGGTCAATGTCCATATCTTGAAAACATCTGGTCCACAATCGGTATTACACGAATAACAGTAGGAACCATCACAGTGGTAACCAGCCTGAATATTGCCAAATGCTTCTTCATTGGGGTATATATTATTTAAAATACCACAAATCCCTCAACGCTCTGCCTTTTAACATTAATTTTCTTTCAACCACAGTGTCTTTTCCTCACACATACGGACTCGAACTCTCACTGGTAGGACTACTGGACATTCATTGCTACAAAGTACTACTCAGAAAAAGAAAATGCCCCAATTGATTTCTCCAAACCCACTTAACCCTACAGAAAAGATGCTGTGGTGCATGTTACATGGGTTACTCACGGCTCAGCTTCAATGCTTTGTACAGCAGCTACGTAGTTGGCAGGGATGTAGCCCTGGATCTTGCGGCCAGGACAGACTGACCCTTCTGGCAGGAGGAGCTTAGCGTACCACCAGCCCTCATGGGATGCGTCCAGCACTTCAAGCTTATCCCCAGCTTGGAAGCTCAGGTCATCCTCTGTGCGAGCCTCGTAGTTGAAGAGTGCCACAAAATTGCAAGTGCTCACCAAATGCTGGCCAGGCAGTGGAGGTAAGGGCTTCCCTTTTGTCTTATTCGCTTTGTCCTTCTCTCCTGCCTGTGAGTCAATCCTTACTACAGCAGGGTTGGCAAAGACCTGGCCAACATCCTCTTCCCGCTCACCTTCTTTCCCTGAGAATAAGCAAGGAATACAGGGCTCCAAACAGGTGCAGTACTTCTGACAAAAGTTTCCCATTCTGTTTCCTTGTGCCTTCCTGCTCTCCTCTTCTTTCACTTTTCACTGCTGAAATATCCTTAAAGCAATTTTTGTCCCATAAAATCTTAGCATTTTGCAGGATTTCTTTCCCTCTTCCTCCTTTGGCACAAGATGAAACAGTTCGTGGCACAGCTGGAAGCTCCTCTCTGAGCACTGCTGAGATCTCATTCAGGCAGCTCCTGATTCAGAAGTGAAACTTGAGAATTCAAGCACGAGAGCAGATGTGGAGGGAATTTCTGACTTCCTCCTCGGAACAGGAAAACAACACACGAGCTGCCTTTGGGCTGAACTTTTGGAACAGCAGAAGAACATGGATCCTCCTCTGACACAGCAAAAATACATTCAGAAAATCTAATCTGTTCTGGGGAGTCTTCTCAGCTCTTTATGCTTGTGATGGGGTTTTCTTATCTCTTATCTCTTTGGTAATGATTAACCGAGTTGACCTGCGTGTCTCCTCAGCCTCCAGCATGGGCAGCCGGATTATTTCTTTTTGCTTCCTGGTCTGCGCTGGCTTGTGTTCACAGAGCAGCCTATGCCCGCCCAGGGACCTCACCTAGAGCACACCTGCTGCTTCTGCGCTCTTACACACCCACTCTTTTTATTTTTTTTTTAATCTGGGTTTGGAACTTCTTAGGAGGGGGAAAAAAAAGTGATTTTACTACATACTTTATTTTGCATTTTGAGGAAACAAAGTCACAAGCCAATTGCTCTAAGTGGATGGCTAATTATACCAACAACTTATAAAAATAATATCTGTTTTCCAGCCAGTGAGCAAGCCAGCAGAAACTAAGTATGTTTCCTTTCCTAAAACACCTGTAAAGTGTTAAACACACAGAGCATGGGTGTCTGGTTGCTGGTGTGGCAAAGCAGCCTGGGGAGCAATCTGCCACATTTCAGCCATGCAGACCAGCCTTTACAGCAGCTGGAAATCACCAGCCAGCGGTGCACGTAATGCTTGGGGGGAGGGTATGAAGTACAGAGGACAGCCTGGCTATACCGCATGCTGGCATTTCAGTAAGGGGTCATATAAAACCCACCCACTTACCCATAGCTTCCTGGTGATAAAGAAATTGGCTTCATCAATTCTCTTTTTCCTTTGGTCAGGATGCACAGAATCATAGAATGGCTTAGTTTGGAGGGGACCTTAAATATCACCTAGTTCCAATGCCTTGTCATGGGTAGGGCTGCCAAACACCCAATTAGGCTGCCTAGTATCCCATCCAAACTGAACTTGAATGTCTTCAGAAATGAGGCATCCACAACCTCTCTGGGCAAACTGTTTCAACACCTCACCATCCTCTGAGTAAAACATTTATTTCTAACATCTAACCTAAATCTACCCTCTTTTAATTTAAAACCATTCCCCCTTGTCCTGTCACTATCTACCCACGTTAAAAAGTTGGTCCCCCTCCTGCTTGTAAGCTCCCTTCAAGTATTGGAAGGCTGTGATGAGGTCTCCCCAAGCCTACTCTTCTCCAACCTTTCTTGATAGGAGAGGTGCTCCAGCACTCTGATCATCTTTGTGGCCCTCCTCTGGACCCACTCCAACAGCTCCACATCCTTCCTGTTCTGGGGGCCCCAGGCCTGGATACAGTACTCAGAAGGGCAGAGAAGAGGGGGACAATTGCTTCTGTCACCCTGCTGGCCACCCCTCTTTTGATGCAGCCCAAGATACCATTGGTCTTCTGGACTGTAAGCATGCACCACTGGCTCAGGGCCAGCTTTTTGTCCTTCAAATAATAATTGGTGGTGGAATAATTGGTGTCCTCCTAAATTATTCATGCATGACTCTTAGCTCCTTTTGACTTCTGCTGCTTTACTTTACAAGAAAAAAGATAAATAAAAATTAATAACATGCAAAGCAAAGACACTGTTTTTCACTGTGTCTCCCAGTCCATTCATTGAATGAGGAGACAATTGGTGCAGGCAGAAGCCTTGTGATGGAGCAGGGACTGCTGGCTAACTGGAAGAAGTCTTTCCTGAAAGCTTATTGCTGTCAGGAGCATCTCCACTGGAGAGTGATGACGAACTTCTTTCTCTCTCCTCTTCTGCAGTGGTGCAAAGGAAATTGCATAAAGGAAAAGGGGCCATACACATTGAGTGATCACTGAACCTCATAATCTGTTGATAACTCTTTGGGCCTGATCCAAAAGTTGGCATATTGTTTTTTCTGGTTATGAAAATCATATTTAGTTTATGAAATACCACTGGAGATTATTTTTAATCACCACCCAGATCAGTAAGAATATATATATATATCCAAGAGATATTTACTTTTTGTAAGTGTAGTAGACAATATCCAGTGACAGGAAAGGCCTGTGTTGAAAAAAAAACACACAAAAAAACTGTCTCCATTTGTCTAAATTCAATGAAATCAGAGAAATTGAAGAACTAAATAATCTCTGTTTCTCCAGTTTGATTGTTAAAGAGATTTTTTTTTTCCTGTAACGTTTCATGGTTCTTGCAACATAGGCTTTAATCTGTCAAAGATTTGCACACATGCTTACTGGACAGAGCCCTTTCATAACTCCAATGTAGCCACCTGCATGTACAGAATCAATCTCATGCACAGCTGTTTCCAGGAACAAGACCCATTTACACTCAAGTACCAATATACATTCACATTAGAAATCATACTGCTTTCACCGAGACCACCCATATAATTAAATACAACCGTAGCTAGAATGGGGCTTAAGCCTACAAACATTTGTGCATACGAGTATCTTATCTCAAATAATGTCTAGCATTAAATTAATCTCTCCTAGTTTATGGCTTTTTAAAAACTAGGAAGAATTTTTCTGAAAGGGATCGATAATTTTAAATCAAATTACTTTCTTCCTCAACCAGCGCTTCGGAATCAGTTCTATTTATGAAACACATAGGCTTTAATAAGTAGTAATGGTATTCATTAATCGGGTTAAAAACTCTAGAAGAGAGAAAGAGGTAGAATAATGGGACTGCTGAGATCTTCTGAGCAGATGCCCTCGTGGGGCAGCATTGTGCTGTTTCATATTGGCTGAGCTGTGGTGGCCACACTGGAGTGTTGCCTGTGCAAAAGCCTTTGTTCCCATCCTAGTGATTTTATTAAGAATTCTCTGCATTTCTGAAAATAAAGAAGTACTCTTCATGTTTTAGAGACTATATAATTTTATCACAAGTGAGAAAAGATATGAACATATAATAAAAATGTGCTTGCCGGTTTTACTGAAAAAAAATAAAATCTGATAAGTCCCATAATCTTAATTTTCATGCTCACAGTTTTGGAACAAATTAGGATAATACATGACTATCCTCAGCTTTTTAGTATAAACTATTGTCTGAGTCCTGTGCACTGGTGTTACATATAGTTTCACAGGGTAATATTTGCAGCACCTATCTGGGGGTCAAACAGATCTGTATTACTTACTGATCCTCTGAATATTTACTTAATCCATTTTGGAGGCTGACTGTCAGACCAGGAATTGTCTAAATAAATAAGCTACTGGCTGCAAATTACTGTGAAAGACTTAACCAGATACGTGAAGAATTTTATTAGCAGGAATGTTCTGAGAAGAACACAAGAGTTTCACCTCATTCTTATAACCAGCAGTAACTACAGAGAATGATGAATTTATAAGTTTGAAAATGACAGATATCTGAAACTACTTTTCATATTCTGTTAGTCACTTACAAAGCCCCGGGTAAGTAAGACTCTTGCAAGGAGCCTCACCCCTGCATGAAGGATTAATTTGCAGTCCTCTGAATACATTAAATCAAATTCTAATTAACTTAAGTCAATATTCTTTAGGCCTTGTTTATTCTACAAAACAATCATGTTTAAACACAGTAGTGAAACGTATTTCTCTTGGTCGCCTGAATGGATAGAAAAATAATGTGCTAATATGATGTATTTTAGTAAGCCCAGTACAAACTTAACCTGAACCACATTAACTGAAGTGCTCTTGGAATGAGACAGTGCTGTGTATGAATTAAGGCATCTAACAGAGTTGTATTAAATAAATACAAATAAAACCTGAATTCATGATATTTGAAAAGCCTTGTTTTAATAGAATTTTTATTTGTACATCATGTCTTCAAAAACCATTTTGTATTAGTCTTCATTACAGATATTTCCTACTCTTATTGAACTCATAGAATCATAGAACCACAGAATTGTACGTTCTCTGCATGGAACTATTGGTTTAATTACATAATGCCTTGAAGATTTAGGAAAAAATGAACCTTCCTGCATCTCAAAAACATGCAGCTTTATGCTTCAGAGACAAGAATTGAACATCACTGAATACTAGGCTTTGGTACTGATGACAGATGCTGTTTCAAACAGTTCTCCTATGCCACGCAGAGAAGAATTACAGTCAGATCTGTACTCTCTGCTGGGGAAAATGAATATTCAAAGGCTATGCCACCCAAAAATTTTATTAAGAAATATGAGTCAGTTTAAACAGAAAATTGAAAAAGAGAGCTTTTTGTCTTGTTAATAACATGAGGTCACAACATAAGCAAATATTTTCATCTTAAATTATTTCAAATTTTATTACACAAACAAACAAACAAACAAACCTCCACTTTGAAAACCGAAGAATAAAGATATAAAACACAGAATTTGTAATTAAATAGAATATGGAACTATTGCTCATAGCATTACTTTTTATATTACATAACCTTTTCCTAGTCACTATTTATGCTGTTGCATCAATATGTGTTAATCTAAATATTTGCCACAATATAACTGTTGTAGAAAGCAACCTTCTAATGCACGATGATAAAGCAAACTGAATGTTCCAGCAAAGTGAAATGTTCAAATAATGTGGTCTTTAAAGAAATCAGAAGAAAAGCTAATACATACTGCTCTGAAACTATACTTCGGAAATAATTTAAGCGATTAAACATTTTAAAGTGGTGCTGGGTTTTTTTTGTTTTTTTTTTAAGACACAGATAGGAATGAATCACAGTGATTTTTTTATTACAGCTGCCTTTTCAGCGACATTTCTTTCCATTTCCACATTACGATGGAACACATTACCACCACTTCATAGTTTTTTTATAGTCCTTTTAATCGGCACTTCCATTTTGTTTCTGTAATTTGCAAATTGCCATTCTTTTTAATGAAAATAAATTATATGTGTAATCTTACTCTTGACAAAACTGTTTACTCTTGATGATTAATAGTGTTCCTGATTTGTATATTATCTCAAACCATAGATCTACAAAGAGTTATATTTGATTCTGTATTTTCCAACCTTAAAACTTTTGCATCTGTAATGAGAAAATTCTGGCTATTTATTTTCATAAGGCTGATCCAGTAATCCATCTCTACTCTAGAAACCATTAAAAGTACATTTGCAAGTGCTTTGTTGATATGAGTTGCTTATTTGTTAGCTGAACTGGGGCCTAAAACAGGCTATGTCTGACAACAAATGAACACAGGGGAATAAGACTCTGTCAAAGTGTGACAGAATAGAGACTTTCTCTATTTATTCAATCAGATCTCACTCTTAAATGTAATACAAGTTGTGCCATTATCCTAGATGGGACTAGACCTGTGCCATTATTTCTCATTATATTCTGCATTATTCTAAATGATATACAGCATATCATGTTAAAAATTAAAGTTAATTTGCTTTCTACAAAGCAGTCTTATTGAGTAAAACCATTCTGCAGCTTTCTAAGGCATGGAAAATAATACTTATCAAATCTATCTCTGGGTGGGAAAAATTTATGGAGTTTTTATCATGGGCCTAGCTAATCTCTCACATAACTCTATATTCTATGCCTTGGGTGACTTCTGAGCGTGACTTACCATCTTCATCTTCAGAAACTAGAGTTGCATCAAGAGAAGCAGAAAAGTCTGAAGAGATAGAAAGGGATAGTATATCAAAGTATTACACACAGTATCACTTGTGAATGAGGTGGGTTTTTTTCAGAAATAAAATCAGCAGCCTCTCCTGACCACTGCAAGTGGAAAGGACAGCACCTTACAAAGAGCTAAAAAAGTACAATTAGAATATATCAGCGTATTACATAAAGAAGCACAACTTGTAAATTACTTTAAATTACTGAAATATTAAATATAAACATACATGAATGAATAGAATGAACCCTGCACACTATTCATTCACCATCCACATTAGATCAAAGTACCTTATAGCAACCTCAGGATGTGCAGTTACATGTTTTTCATATGAGAAAGAAAGGGTAAGGTGAAAAGGAAGCTATAATCCTGGTGTTTACTTCAAATCAATAGTGCAAAGCAGCAGAGAGGGCAATTGTTACATTCAGGAAACAATCTTAGACATTATAACCTAGTCACAGCCAAAGGTACAGTTTATTTAGAAGCAGTTATCTTAAATCTTCAGAAGCATAGGTACAATCTGAGGGTGTATAAATACCAAGATTTAGGTGATTAATTTCTATATTTGATTTCACGTCCTTTCTTCCTTCTTACTCTGAAGTGGCAACATTCTCATTGGTTCTTTTACCCTTAGTCCATGTATCACCATTATTTTTGTATGAAGTTTTGACATACAAGATGGCTGCTCGGAAAGTAATGCCTCCTGTTTCATTATATTGGCCCATGATGTCAGAGGTGGATGTTGGTAGTATGGCAGTAGAGGTTGAAACTTCCCTCTATTATTTCATTACACTTTGTTGCCTTTTGGCAGATGGCAACAGAGGGGCAGTCTGACAAAATGGTGTCTGACATGAAAGTGTGTATGAAGCAATGGTGTGCCACTGAATTCCTCCATGCAGAAAAAATGCACACACTGACATTCATCAACACTTGTTGGCTGTTTATGGAGACCAAAGAGTGGATGTGAGCACAATAAGGCAGTGGGTGGTGTGTTTCAGCAGTGACAGCAGTGACATGAAAGACAAGCTATGTTCCAGACAGCCACGCACAACTTTCATACCATGAAATGAAGAGCATCTCAATCAGATCATCCATGTGGATCAATGGATTGTGACCAGGGAACTGTGTATGGAGCTGAATATCAGTTCCAATGTATTGGAAATGATGGTGGCAAAATTGGAATATCACAAAGTTTGTGGTCTGTATGAATGCTCACACAGGAACAGAAAGAACACCAGTATTAAGCTGAAGGTGACAGTTTCCTGGATTGCATCATTACCAGTGATGAGATATGGTATCATCAGTACAAACCAGAGTCAAAAGAGCAGTACATGGATTGGTGATATGTGGATTCTCATCAAAGAAAAAGTTCAAGATACAGCCCTCAGCCAGTAAAGTGATGTGCAATGTCTTTTAGGATAGGAAGGGTGTAAACCTTCTGGATTTCCTTAAACCCAGTCAAATGATCTACTCTTGACTGCTACATCATGACACTAAGCTGAAGTTCGTTCTTCCAGAGACAGGCCAGAGAAGAAGGCAACCTTTCTCCTGCAACACGATAATGCCAGACCCCCCACCATTGCCAATCCTGGTTGGACTGTCCTACCACACCCACTCTATAGTCCGAATTTGGTGCCTTCTGACTTCCATCTGTTCAGGCCAATGAAAGATGTCACAGCAGTTGTAAAATAGTGGGTCACCACTGCTGGAGCAGACTTTTGAGCATGGCATACAGAGTCTTGTTCATTGCTGGTGAAAAAGCATAGCTAACATTGGTGACTATGTTGAAAAATAGTATTTTATAGCTGAGAATTTGCTCTAACAAATAGTGTTATTGTGCTCTTTTTATCTGTTGTAGTTTTCATGGAAATAATAGGAGGTGTCACTTTCAGAGTGATGTATGTATTTAGAAATATTCTTTATGTAATGTGCTACTTAGAGTTATTTCTTTACTATGTTTACATTAGTGTAGCCTCAGTTTGCTCAAAATATAAAGTTTTACAGATGAAACTGAAGCAACATGAAAAAAAAAATCTCGCTCCTTTCATTTTGTTTCCATACTCTTCTCTACCTCTTGTCTTTTATTTTCTCTAAGTATTTTCCTCCTTCTTTTCTCTCTGCTGTATTCTTTCCTTCTCAGATATGTATTAAGATGCTATATAAAAAACATCCAACATGAAAGACATGGTCTTTATAAGGCTAAGCTAAAGGGCTAGGAAGTAAGTGCCTTTAGTGATGCCCACATATAGTGAGCACTTGTGACAGATATTTCTGTTGCTGTAGACAAAACAATATAACCTCCTTCTTTGACAAAATTTCCATAAATTATTATTCCTCTTTCTCTGTTTGCACAGCTTTAAACTCTATCAAAAATCCCCCTCTCTCTGAGAATAGCAGTAAGCTCAACAACATAGGTAAACGTGCGCATCATTAAAAAAAAAAATAGATGACTGACCTTCTTCACAGACTTGCCAAAAAAAGCAGACTAAAAATCCTTTAAAAGTTACATAAATCTGATAGAATCTTTTAAGGCTTAGTGAATACTTAGGGTTTTGGAATATACTCTTCTAGATCCTTTTCTTCTCCTTGCTATCAAAATTCAACATACCTTTTTTATCCTTTTATCAGATAATTACTAGACACCCTCTAGAGGCAGAAGTAGAACAGTAAATATCAAATGCAATTTATATTCAAAATGCACTCTTACATTTGAGATTTATAAGCACTGCTATCAGCATTTTATTATTGTAGCTCTGAAGAACATCACTCTGTGTCCAGTACACTCAGTAATGAGCACATACAGAAGAAAATCTTTCTTAAATAGAACATCAATCACTCATCAAGAAAAGATGATGTTTTTAAAAGACGAATAAAAAAATATATCCCTACTCATCACAGTAATAGTTTGGAATTTGATCTTGAAAAGCTTAATGTGATGATGATTGTAATGAATAAGTAGCTCATGTATTATTTTACACAAATTGTTGTGTTAAATTACTTTGGGTTTGTTGTTGCTGTACTCAGCTTTGGTAAGGGATAAACTGGAGAAATGTGTTTAGTTTCTGATCTTGTGTTTCAGGAAAAAAAAAAAGATAGGGAGCAATTTAATAATGAATGAATATCATCCACTTTGAGAATGAAAGATAAAGGGTTCAAAACAACTCAGCTTTTAAGAAAGGACAAGACAAAAACAAAAAGACTGTGGAAAAGCCAAGAGTGACAGCTTTCTGACAGAGGGAAAACTGATGGACACTGATATGGTTCCTACATCTGCTAGGAATATGAGCAAGTGTAATAAAAAAGGTGAGTTACAGCGACAAGGACTTAGTTTTGACATGGAAGCTAAATGGGAAGAAAACTCACAATGTTTTGCATGTAAGAATTGCTAAACACTAGAAGAAATTGTCTCAGTGGTTCTTTGCTCCTTTTTAAGAAGAGATTGACATTTGGCTATTAGGGATGTCTGTAGGGATGACTGCTCCTACCCCAGGGCAAGAAGATGACTGCCTTTAGGTCTTTCCTAGTTCTATTATCTTTAAATCTGTTGTTTTACAGTTGTGGCATTTCCCACTAGCTGTACACACAGTGATATATTTCAGACTTGTCATTTAAGTAATTATTAGAAAAGGTGTCAGGCTTGAAACACATGCCTGTAATGTACTCAACAGATGCAAGAATCCTCCGAATGTCTGAACCAGATTTAATCCAATTTCACTGATGAAGAAAATGAAACCAAAAGAGATTAAGTTGTACATGCATATGAATACACTATGAATGAGTAGGAAATGTAGACAGGGAAGTTAAGAATCCCACTCTGAATTTTATGCTTAAAATTGTAAAAATAAAATAATGGCATGTTGAAAAAGAAAATGTAGAAGAAATAAGATGAAGTCCCATAGATCATAGGAGCTGCATATTTCTCTTGCCATAAAATACATACTTTGGAAGTATAGTTTGGTATAGTTCCTAAAAAATGTTTATTTTCATTACAATTTCTTTTGGCTAAATGTAGCATCCATCCAGCTCAAAAAGCAAAGACTATCTAAGTACTGCTAGACAACTATTCAGAGTTTTTAATATATAATTACTAAGAGTTTAGCAATCAGCTGTGGCTATTAATCACCCTGACAAAATCATTGATTTTAGTTTCCTTCTTTCATGTTGCTTGGGAACAGTCTGAGTTAGGTTACAAGATCTGAGAGGGCCAGTAAGGACCATAAGCAAGATTTTGAAGGTCCTCGAGGTATGCTAAAAGATTCTGAGTGCCTAGAGGATTACAGCCTTCTTAAATTTTTAATGGACTTGTTGTTTTAGCGTTTGAGAATCTTGTCTCTTTAGCAGCGTGAGCCTTACTTCCATGTAGTGAGGCAGAAAATGTAACCACTGTCGTACTGAGGTGCTAGATATAATTAGATGTCCTATTCCCAGCAAGGTGTCAGATATTTTACGTACTTGATTCCACAAAAAAAGTTTAAGCGTCCGTATTTTGTGCCATATAAAAAGGCTACTAAATAATCTAAAATACAGTAAAGCTTCTGAAACCACTGCAATTCAGTCAAATCTTAGACTATGATCAACAGACAAATACGTTCCATAGTCTTCTCTACCTGGTAACAAGGCAGCACATGCGTCACAAAGGGGTGCCTTGTAGATTAAGTGATATTTTGCTAAACATTAAAGACTGCTAAAGTAATAGTAAAAAAAAATGTCTGCTTTTCAAAACAAATCTATTCTTGATAGCATTCTTTCTTTTAAACTAGGACATTCTTGAAAAGAGCTAGTGTTACTGTAATGAAAGTCAGAGGCCTGCTTCTGTATATTCTTAGACTAAGCCTCCATAGTTTTCTACAAAAAATCTGTTTCCTTCTAAGTGTGCTAATCTTAAAAACATAGCAACAAATCCTGCAACCTTGTTTAACTTCAAATGTGAAGAATTCCACTGGAAGTATCATTTCATTGAAAATCCCAGAAAAACATGGCAAATGTGTGACTACCACTGACAACTCTTGAGCTTTATTTTGAAGATGTGATTGCAGAGTCAGGACTGAAGGCCAGCTTAAAATTCCCTGAGCACTTAGAGTTTAAATAGGTACAGCATCCTTATGGCGAAACAACTCATCATATTTGAATCTGACTATTAATTCACACATAAGAGGAAGATGATACGTGGGTCTACATGGGTACATGGGAATGAAGTTAGAACAATAACAGCATTTGTCTGGGGGCTACCACAGGCTGCAGGGAGGAAAAGAGGAGCTCTCAGTAGCCCCTCGGATGAGCCCAAGCTCTGTTCTTCTGTGTCAGCGGTTTATCGGCTTTTTTGACCCAGTTCCATGACTTGTGGGGTTGAGGGATCTGCAGATCAGCACCTCCGGAAAAGGGGATAAGGGAAAAATGACAGAGAGATGGGACCCAAAACAAAAGAGTGGCAATGACCTGTGGAGAAACAAACTAATTTACTAAATAAGATACCAGAATGCAAGATAACACACTATAATACAATGTAATACAATATAATTAGAATTGGAGCTAATAAATCAAATATAATGAGAGAGAGTGTCCGAAAGGTGTAAAGGCCTCATCAGAATGCTGAGGTGAGACGCGCAGTTAGGTCGAGCAGCAGGGAGGAGGGAGAGCTGAAAAAGGGAAAAGAGAACATCAGGTGACCTACCAGGGCCTTTATCTGTTCCCCCTGAGCAGAAATGATACCAGAACAGTGAACAGTCCTCTGGGGAATGTAGTAGTTCTTCTCTTCTGCGACAAGTACCCGGACCTGGAGCATTAACTCTTTAACTCCCGGTGCATTACATGATGTTATGATGTGGAATACCAATAGCCAAAAATCACAAAACCATGACATTCTGTCATCCCAGGACTGTGAGAATCATTCTCGGATGGGGAGTTTGTGCTGTGAAGAGTCCAGGCATTACGTCTCCACGGTGATGGACATGCTGAAGGGCTGAAACACAATAAAGTTCAGGATTGTGAAGCAGACTTCTACCTGTGCATTGAATTACTGCATGAGTTAAAAGCTAAACCAAGTGCTAAACTTAAGCTCTAGCTCTTAGCAGTGTGCTATTTAGTTTTTTTTTTTTTTTAAAACAACAATAACAACAACAACAAAACTTCTCTTTGGATTGACTTATTCTATTATAAAAGTAATTTCATTTCTTTTTTTAAAAATCAAATAGTCATTATTATGGAAGTTTACTTTTTTGTAAGCAGGTGCTACTTCTCTGACATGAAAATGTATCATTTCTTCAAATTGTTGTTTCATTTTTGCATATCACTGTTGTATACTCTTGCATAGTACGAGGAATCTTTTCCTTTTTCTAAAATTAAAATCTTATAACCTAAATAGACAAATGGATGAAAATGCATTCCTAGGGGAAAAAAAAAAAAAAAAGAATCAAACAACTCACAAAGTCAACTTACACAGCTTCGGGAAAGTAAAACCGAAGTTTGAGGAAGGTAAAGCAGAGAAGCGTGAGCGAGGATCGTTGGCAATGATGGCAAGGAGGTCCTCACTGCATTGTACTGCTGCCCCCTTACGGACAAAGAACACGAAGACCATAAGGAGACTTTTCAGAGGCCTGAAAACTCTAGGTGACAAATAAGGTTTAACTGCAGGAGTTTTGGAAGGGTTTTTTTGCCTTTATGTATGTCACTGGACTCGACCTGGATGCTTTTGTACTCTGAGGCATAGAATCACAGAATCATTAAGGCTGGAAAAGACCACTTAAGATCATCTAGTCCAACCTCAAACCATCCCTACCTTGCCCAAAAACCATGTCCCTCAGTGCCACATCTACACAGTTCTTGAACACCTCCAGGGATGGTGACTTCACCACCACCCTGGGCAGCCTGTGCCAGTGCCTCACCACTCTTTCTGAGAATAAATTTTTCATAATATCCATCCTGAGCCTTAAGGCCATTCCCCGTTGTCCTATCACTGTTACGTAGGAGAAGACACTGACCCCCACCTCGCTACAACCTCCTTCCAGGTAGCTGTAGATAGCAATAAGGTCTCCCCAGAACATCCTCTTCTCTGGGCTAAACAATCCCAGTTCCCTCAGCTGCTCCTCATAAGATTTGTGCTCCAGACCACTCACCAGCTTTGTTGCCCTTCTCTGGACATGTTCCAGGACCTCAGTGTCTTTCTTGTAGTGAGGGGCCAAAACTGAATGCAGTACTCAAGGTGGCAGCCTCAACAGAGCTGAGTACAGAGGGATGATCACCTCCCTGCTACTACTGGCTGTACCATTTCTTACACAAGCCAGAATGCCATTGGCCATCTTGGACACTTGGGCACACTGTGGGCTCGTGGTCAGCTGGCTGTTGACTAATACACAAAGATCCTTTCCTTCATGCAGCTTTCCAGCCACTCTGCCCCAAGCCTGTAGTATTTCCTGGGATTCTTGTAGCCCAAGTGTAGGACCTGGCATCTGGTCTTGTTGAACTTCATCCCAATGGCCTCAGACCAGCTATCCAGCCTGTCCAGATCCCTCTACAGGGCATTCCTATCCTCAGGCAGATCAATACTTCCTCCCAACTTAGTGTTGCCTGAAACCTCATTGAGGTGCACTCAATCCCCTCATCTGGAAACATGTTATTACCCCTGCACTCTGAACATACAAAGTGGTGGGAGCCTTTCCTGTGCTGAAAGTAGGGGGAGGCACAAAGAAAGGCAAAATCACAAAATAACAGAATTTCAGGGTTTGGAAGGGACCTCAAAAGATCATTGAGTCCAAACACCCTGCTAAAGTAGGTCCCCTACAATGAGTTGTACAGGTAGATGTC
This sequence comes from Pavo muticus, assembly GCA_016647715.1. NCBI lineage: Eukaryota > Metazoa > Chordata > Aves > Galliformes > Phasianidae > Pavo > Pavo muticus. The sequence continues at coordinate 173,987 of JACDJE010000130.1, forward strand.
CAGATGAGTCTTGAATATCTCCATGGAAGGAGGCTCCACAACCACTGATCCAAGGGATGGAACACCTCTCCTACAAGGACAGGCTGAAAGAGCTGGGGCTGTTTAGCCTGGAGAAAAGGCTCTGAGCGACCTGATAGTGGCCCATTGATCTCTATAGGGGAGTGACAGGAAAGAAAGGGACAGATTCTTTAGCAGGGTCTGTGTGATAGAACAAGGGGAAATGGCTTCAAGCTTAAAGAGGGTAGATTTAGGTTGGATATAAGGAAAAAGTCTTACAGTGAGGGTGGTGAGGCACTGGAACAGTTATGTGGGCAACCCTGATGGTACCATCAGACTTTGAGCACTGAGATGAAAAAATAATTTGAAAGGAAGCTGTTAACAGATTAAGATGGCTCAGATATTATGGGGGATTTCAATTAAACATGGCATCATTCTGAAAAAGGTGCTAGTGTGGGCTGTCAGGACATTTGAAGGACTTATCTGAAAGCAAGAAATTGTGAGACAATGGAAAGCTTTTCAGACAAAAGAGAAGGAAACAAACCTTGGGGTTGTTGGTTAAAGTAAACTGTTAGGAGCTTCCTGTTATCAGGTTGGTGCTGAGATGCTGAAGATGAAGGTGATATTCTTTGATTTGTCTTATTCTTTCCCAGAAATGAAAACCTATCCTCTTAATCAACATTTTCTATATTTTCTGTTGTCAAAGTTCTAATTTAACCTTCAGCCTCATATACCTGAAATTTAACTTGATGAGTTGTTCCATTGCTTAAATGTCTGAAAGTCACTTAAAATTAAAGTGCTTTTGTGCTGTAAATTGTGAGATAGCTTCTCATTACTGCTACTATTATTGTGCAATACTCACAAAATCTGGATGTTCATGATTGCTTTTGATGGCGAGTACAGTGATCACTCCAGCTGTTCCAATACTATAGCACGTTAAATTGGTTTTGTACGGAGATTACATAAACATAAGATGTTTAACATGCACAGAAAGCAACACTATAAATTTAAAATGCTATGATCTAAACAAAATTTGGTAAGCTGCATGAGGCCTTTTGGGAAAACAAAAACAAAAACAAACCACCTTCTGGAACAGGAAAATTCCTAAAATGGGATGTATTGCTACAATTTTCAAGTCAGACAAACTGAATTAATATGAGGGCAGCATAAATGCATGAACCTACTGAAGTCAATAGAAATTTGTCACTATTGACATCAGTGGGGCAGGAATTTGCTCCATGTTTCCTAAAGTGAGAGGTTTTGGGAAGAAAAATGACCTCTTGCTCAGAGTTCCTTCATCTTGATGGCTGTGACCACTGCTGCGTGCAAGATCCTGGATGAGTCTCTCCTTCTGCATGCTCATTTTTCACACCAGTTAATTTGGAAAACACACATATATCCTATGCATATGTATATATATATACATATATGTATTTAAGCATATAAATTTGAAATATATTCATGTGTCATTACGTAAAAGGACTGCTCCAAAAGCAATGCCTCCTATTTTATGATGTTGGCCCACAATGTCAGAGGTGGATGTTGGTGGTATGGCAGTAGAAGTCGAACCTTCCCACCAACATTCTGTTACATTTTGTTTCTCTGTGGCAGATGGCAGCAGAGAGGCAGTCCGACAGAATGGCAACATTCATTGAAGCTTGCTGATTGTGTATGGAGACTAAGCAGTGTGTGTGAGCACAGCAATGCACTGGGTGATGCAGTTCAGTAGCTGTGACAGCAGGTCACTTCTTCTGGTGCAGATTTTTATGATTGTGCTATGCAGGCTTTTGTTCAATGCTGACAAAAATCCATAGCTAATGGTGTTTGGCTCTGTTTAAAAACAGCATTTTGTAGTTGAGAATTTGTTCTATCAAATAGTGCTATTGTGTTCTTTGTGCTGTAGTTGCCATGGAAATAAATAGGAGGCATTACTTTCCGAGCAACCTATGTATATATACAGTACTGTATATACACAATATATGGAGTATTTGTAATATATGGTGCACATACATACATATAACAGCATTAGAATGGATATAAATGTCTGTGGGATATTCTGAATTCCTTTGAAAGAAGCTGTAATAGCATGGCCTGAGGTAACATCACGCAATTCATGTCTTTCTCGCTGACACCATACTATTAGCATTAGCATACTAATAACATTCTTGTGTTTTGATGACATCACTGTATCTTAACTGCAAAATGAATTCTAGAGAGGAACAAAGACGACCTGCACACGAGTTTTCAAGAGCGGCTATTTTAGCACCCCAAGCCTTGGCCTCAAACAGGCAGTACATTCAGGTTCAACCACAGAGAACAGAATTGAAGCAGCTCTCATCTGTTTTGCTTTTCTCCAAATGCAGCATTTCGTTACTCCCAGCGAAGCACCCTCGGAACGCTCACTGTATGTGAAGCCCTCCAACAGCTGCAGCTACCTTCAGAACTCAGCGGGATCCCCACCGTTCCCAGCCGCACGAGGTCTCGGCAAGAAACGCTTTTCTTAACCTCAGCGATTGAAGGCGGACACACGCAGCCATCCTCCGCCTCTCAGGCGCCGTTCTGCTGCTGGGGGCCGGGCTCCGCGAAGGTGAGGGCGGCCGCGAAGCGGCGGGGCGGAGGCGGGGCGGGGCGGAGGGGCTGCGTCCGCACCACAGGAAGCACCGCCCGCGTGCCTTCCTCCTTCTCTTCCTCCTCCGCCTCCGCCCGCCTCCCGCGGTGGCGGCACGGCCATGCAGCAGTACTTCTCCCTGGCTGACTGCGAGGTGATGGGCTTCGATCTGGATCACACGCTGTGTCGTTACCACCTCCCGCAGAGCGCGACGGTGAGTGCGGCCACGGCGCGGCCGCAGAGCCAGGGTTGCCCGCTCCGCCCCGGCCGCCCGAGCGGAAGGGCGAGTGGGGGTGTGCGGGGCCGGCGAGGGTCCAGGGTGCGGGTGGAGCCCTTCAGAGGGACGGAGAGCCATCGGGGAACGTGAGCAGAGGGGAGAAGTGAGAGCGCGTCTCTCTGCCCGCCCCCTCGGCAGGCCTCAGCCCGAGCGGGGAGCACTGCCGTGTCTTTGCCTTGGAAACGGCGCCTCTGGAGTGTTCTCCTGCCTGGAGTGGTGCTGGGAAAGGCAGAGTCCCCCCGCCGGTTCGCGAGGTGGTGCAGGCGGTTAGAAGTGCATAGCGCTTTCTATAGGGGATCGTTGCAAACTTTGTCGTGCTTAGAGTGGTGAGTGTAAGGGCATTTAGCATCTCTGCCTCAGCGTTGCTGTCCGTCAGAGCCAGAACCTGCTGGCATGCACTGCACCTTCTGCCTCAGCGCTTCTTTTCTGCCTGGCCCCTCTCAGTCTCAGGTGATCCATCTGCAAGTCTCCCCTCTGTTGATGTCAGAACGCTGCACAGCTGTCTCATGCCCCATGGATGTTCTTCAGTGTGATACAGAAAAAACTGATTTTATAGAAACAACTGTAGCAATGGTGCAGTGCACCTTGCTCTGTAAAACTGCATTGCTTTCTGACGTGGTGTTTGATTTCCTGCAGGGAGGCATCTTATGGAAAAACACTTCTTAAATTTTTTTTGCTCTTCTCACAAGGCAAAGGCTGGTTGTCGTGTGCCCTTTGCACACATCCTTACTGATGACCAATAAAGCACTTTAAAGTGCTGGCATGAGCACCAGAAGATACAGTTCTTACTATTTGTCTTTCTCACTACTCATAGTCATTCCAAGAACAGCTCTGGGAGAACAGCTTTAATGAAGGAACTATGAGAAAAAGGGACCTGGCATCATCTGCATAGATTTACTTGTGCAACTTCACTGGAGCATTACAGTAAGAACTGGGTGAATGTAGTACTAGGCTTTAACAGTGTTCTTTCTGGCCTTATGGATCGTTTACTTAGTAGTTGCTGTTTTCTTCAGAGTATGTTTTATCAGGGATGTTTAAAATGTTCTGCGTCCAGGTCTGGTGCCCCAATACAAAAAAGACAGGGAGCTGTTGGAGAGGGGCCAGAGAAGGGCCACAAAGATGATCAGAGGGCTGGAGCACCTTCCCTACGATGACAGGCTGAGGGAGCTGGGCTTGTTCAGTCTGGAGAAGAGAAGGCTGCGGGGTGACCTCATTGCAGCCTTCCAGTACCTAAAGGAAGCCTGCAAACAGGAGGAGAGTCAACTCTTTACAAGGGCAGATAATGGCAGGACAAGGGGAAATAATTTTAAGTTAAGGGAGGGAAGATTTAGGTTGGATATCAGGAGGAAGCTCTTTACTATGAGAGTGGTGAGATGCTGGAACAGGCTGCCCAGAGAGGTTGTGGATGCCCTGTCCTTGGAGGTGTTCAAGGCCAGGTTGGATGGGCCCCTGGGCAGCCTGGTCTAGTACTGGATATGGAGGTTGGCAACTTTGCCTGTGGCAGGGAGTTTGGAAGCTGATGATCCTTGGGGTCCCTTCCAACCCAAGTCATTCTATGATTCAGTGATTCTATGTTCACTGTCTACAGCTGTTGACAGGTTCAGATGCTACTTGTTGAATCAGAGTAACCATGACATAAAAAAAAAAAGATTTGGAAGGGGGAAGTAGTGACTGGCCTTGGGTGCTTACCATCTTTGTTTCCCAGTAGTCTTGAAGCCCTAGGGCAGTAAGGTAGAACGCTATACACTTGGCTGTGCTACAGAAAATTGCCCCAGAACTATTGCATGAGCATCTTGAGCTGTTTTCCAGCCTACCAGAAATAACTCAGGCACTACTGGGAAGATGTTGTGCGGCAGGGCCTCCAGGCTCCTTGTTTGCCTCTTCTTAGGTGGTACTAAAGTTCACATCTTCCCAGGGAAAGCAGTATCTTGAGATACCTTAATCAATGTAATTAATGCCTTTTTAAATTTTTATTATTATTATTTTCCCATCTATAGCTAATATATGATAGTTTTGCTCAGTATCTGGTAACGGAGAAGGGTTACGACAAAGACTTGCTGACTCTGAATCCAGAAAGCTTAGACTTCTGGTAAGTATGTTGAAAATAACATAAACTTTCTTCATAACTTCCTTTATACTATTTGTAGTATACTTTTACAAAGCTTGGAAAACAGCTTCTTAGACAATCATTAAGACTGTCAAATCAAATAGGTAATTTCAAACTTTTTCAAACAAGTATTTAAAACCACAAGTATTTCTCATGAAATACTTCTAATATGATATTTTGAAGAGACAACTGAATATTCAAGCTTGCTTTGTGCTTTCTATGAACTCCCCGAAAACTTTGTGGTTTAACTTGCTGAGATACACCTCCTTTTTCTCCTACCTTTAACTCAACTGGTAAATACAATAACCATCAGAATTTAGTCATATCTCCATGTTTCTCTTTACAGATTTGTTTTTGTTTGTGTAAGGCAGAATAATCCCAACAGTCTTCTCAGGAACTAAGGAAAGGTGACATGCCAAGAAGTAGCCCTTGAGTGATGCTTTAGGCACAATGCTGTAATGTAAGAAACTAAAATGCAAGTTTCTGCTCTGAATTCAGTGGTATCTGAGGTGGAACTTTAACGTGAATCACTGATGTTCCAACTTTTATAGGTTATTATCTTTGGCAAGAGTGTGGGGACTTGAAGGTCAGGTTATCACTGTTTGTTTGGGTTTTATTTTTCCTTAGGAGAAGCACAGGTGTTTTGTTTTCAAGTTTTTTTTACAGTTCAGTATTTGACTGGTGTGTTTCCAAACGTCTGATTGCAAATCTCATGTGATAACCAGGGTTTCTGTATTTCTCATATTTTGAGGACTCTGAGGCATGAAATCTAGTTAATATCTAGATATATCTACCTTGGTTCCATCCTGAAGCTGGGGGTTCCTTAGTGAGGATCTGCAAGCCCATGGTGCTGATAGCATCACATTGATGCTAATCACCCAAGTGTCATGTGTGAAAGGATAGTCTACTTGCTGTGTTCCATAGCACGTTGTCTTTCCTTTGGATACCGTATAACACAGAATGAAGAAAGCATTACTTTTCCTTTTCTTTTATCTTTTCCAATATTATTCTAGATACTGAACTCTGATCTCATTTTTCAAACAACCTAAGTTAACGTGAGTTCATTTTTCTGAAGGGTGTGAGTTTACTAGGTGAGTTAGGAACTACTGTGGCACATCTGTCCTACTCAGTGTACCCTTCACCCTGTGAGTGCAGACTGCCCTGACAATGCCTCTGCTTCACATACTCTTTAGATATTCTGTTGTCTCATTGGAAATGATGTTCTATCTCTCTCTTTCTTAATATTGGTGTTATTGTTGCGGTAGTAACTAGGAGAGGTACAGTCAAAATGTATATTTAATTTTCTTTAATAGAAGTAGTGGTTTAAACATCACATTTCTTAGTTGTATATGTTCAGACCTTAATCCTCCAACCCTATCTATATGAATAATCACACTGAACTCACAGAACAATGGAACTGGATTTATTTAGTAGGAATTTGCTATGTAAGTGAAATCCAGCCCTCACTGTAATGATATGTATTTGCATACGTTACTTTCAAACATGGGAGTGCTTGAGGGGTTGTGATTTGTTGCTTTTAAGTGGCATTGCTATATAGCTTCTGTCACTGCATTTCACTATTCTGATACAAAGAGGCATTCTTCTGAAAACATTTTTCTTGTTTCTTCCTTAAAAAAAAAAAAAAAACCAACCACAATTATTTTTAGTTGTAAAGGCTTGGCATTGGACCTTGAAGATGGAAACTTCCTGAAGCTTGCGGAAGATGGAACAGTTTTGAGGTAATACTGACTACATGTGTTTATTGTTAAACAAACATGGACATTTTATATTCTTTTTGAAAGTCACCTCAGTTTTATTAAACATCTAAAATACTAGTTTCAGTATATATTCATTTATGTAAAAATTTAAATAGTCTTGGGTAACCTAGTGTTCAGTATCTCTTAATGTTATAGACGGAGTATTTTCATATTTCCATATTAGCTGCTAGGAAGAATATATAATTTTTGATAAACATCTAAGATTGAGTGCATACTGATCTTGAAACTAAATTCACTTTTTTCAGAGGCTACCAATGTACTCTGTCCAATTCTGCTAAGATCCAGGGTAAGGTTTTTCTTTGAATTCTGAGTAACTTGAGTTAATCAGTGCTAATGACTAATGTTAATGACAGAGCAATTGTCTTTGTACCATACATATTCAGAATTCTTGTGGTTTTGCTACATGTAGCTTAAATAGCCTGAGGTAAATTAAACACAGAAACTGACACACTCACTTGGAGAAGTCTGTCTTTTTTTCCTCTTAAAAATTAAATTTTCCCTTGAGTCATAATTTTAGTACATCTTTACTTCCTCCTTTTTTTTTTCTTTAAAAAAAACCAAAAAACAAAACAAAAAACAAAAAACAAAACATGAGCTTGAAGATGCTAGGGGATATCAGATCTCATTGAAGTGTTGAAAGGTGTCCCTGCCTATGGCAGGGCAGATAGGAACTAAGTGATCTCTAAAGGTCCCTTTCAACACAAATTGTTCTATGATTCTATCAAATAAGGAAAGAAATATCTGTGAGACTTTGTTATGCATTCAGAAATTCAGTTAGTACCATGAATTTCAAAGAGCTACATTTGGAATTCAAGACAAGAGGATATATTAATGTAAAGGGAGGACTGTTACAGGATTAGTAATCCTGGCATTTCCTGAGTTTCCTTCAAAACTGGGTTATGTATGTTCTTTAGGGACACAGTTTGTTGGTCAAGTTAGTGGATTTTTAATTCCTGAAAAGGCTTGTACGTATTTCTGTATTACATAGCTGCTTTGAGGGCTCAAGCTAGGATTTTATCACAGTCCTGCCCTGCATTCTGTGAATGTTACCGGGCTTCAGAACGGTGTATAGGCTTTCTGCTCTGTGTTTTATTGTGCAGTGTATATTGATAGTTCAAGTATAATGTCCTCATACAATTGAGAACATTCGAGCAACACAGAGTGATTGTGTTAGGAGGTGAGGCACAGTGTCCATGCCCTCAGTCAACCAGACCTTTGTGAACTAGAACTTATACTGGGGACTGTAGTGTATAAGTTAAAAGGTTAGGCCCTAGCAAACTTCAAATTGGTAACTCAAGTGAAGATAAACTTGCATGCACTTCAGTATCCAATTGCAGTTCGTTACTGTTTACTTGATCTAGTCTGAATGTTTTTAACCTTTTGTTTTTCTCTCCATAATGCATCAAATAGGGCAAGTCATGGCACTAGGAGTATGACATCTGAAGAGATCCTGGAGATTTATGGAAGGAGGGAATGGAAGCATTTTGGTACAGTCAGTGGAATGCTTTCCCGCTCAGGTAGCTATACCTCAGAATGTCCTGGTCTATGAAATTGCTTTGGTCCCTTCAGTGTTGATCATAGTGTTAGTTCATCCTACATCTAATTAAAAAAAAAAATGTGAGATGAGAATTTCTGAAATATGTGAGTGTTTGGGGCAAAGGTTGTTTTTATATTTTTAACTTCTAATATTTTAATTTAAATCGCCAATTATAAAGCAAGTAATGAACAAGCTAACAGTATAGGCGTGTTTTGGTTATAGAGATGGGCACATTGTTTCTTGTTAAAGTAGTTAAGTTGACAGTCTCAATCTCATTTAGGAATAATTTTTTAAAAAATCAAGTTTTTCTTAATTGTTGACATGTTGCTGTCAGTGTTCTTACTGGAGGCCTAGCTGGAAGTGCAATAAACAGAGCAGGTATGGAAACATAACTGCTCATCTTGTGGTGGCAGCTGTTTAATTTTAAGATGCAAGTCATGTTCTGAAGGCACTGTGGTTAGGTTTCCACTTTTACTAGCCACCTTGTACTTTCTCTCAAATTTTCTTTTAGATTAGTAATTGTGAGTGATGCACTTAAAGGTAGAATGCTCACTGTTAGTTGCATTGTCCTGTGTAATAGAGATATGTTCTTTGCAGTTTTGCTGTCATAAATTCTTTTGTCATCCTTATGCTAAACTACAGGTAATCTTTTGCAACTGGGTACCTCAGCTATATGTGCAAAAGAAACCTTTTGCATTCATTATTTAGTTGTCTCTTTCGTGACTATTAATCCTTGTTTTGCTGACTTATGTAATATACGTAAGAGACAGCACAGACGAGATCATTAATACAACGAAAACATCACCCGTTCAGTCATTTTACTCCCAGAAAAGAATTGCTGAACATGACCTTAGCCTGGGAGAAGTATTTGCGCACTTCTGACTTTTTCGTTCTGTTTTGGGGCATCGTAGAATAATGTGAGCATGCTTCCCATTGGGCTAAGTTTCTGTCTCTAGTATGTGTTTTCAAAGGACAAGACTATAGGAAACCCATCCCAGCCTCTGTATTAGATGATTCAACCCAAATACCCAACCACCACACGAGAGTTAAAGAATCCGCGGAGGATCCTGTCTCTTTGCCCAGAAGCTTGACAGTCTCAAGAATTTCCTTGCAAATTCTTTGTTTTAGACAATGAAAGAAAGAGAAAATCCGAAGTTAAACGGGTTATGGGACATTCCTACAGTGTGCCACTCGTAGACGACTGTAACATCAGAGTAGCAAGGAAGCTTTGGACAAGTTCTACAGCTAGAGATGCAGTTTCGTTGAAATCTGGGAATGCTGGAAAACCTCACTGAGAAATGCTGAAACAGATTGCTTTTATTTTCCCATTTTGTTTCAGTGATGTTTAAATAATCTTTTTTGGTAAATAAAATGCATCTGTCCACTTTGTTTTGGTTCATTCAATTTTGACTTATTAGATGCTGCTTTCAAAGTCACTTGGCATTTCTTACATTGTCTTTCACTTTATGACAAATTGTATTGTTGTGGCATTTTCAAAATAAAACCACTCATCACTGAAGTGAAGCAATTCAAGTCTCATAACAGACTGTCAGCATTATCAAAAGGAAATACTTAGACTGTGAGATCAGCAAGGGGAATATAGTGCAATTTTCAGTTGCGCAGAGGAGAGGGGAAAGCAAGTATGAAAACTGCCAAATGGTTTCAATTCGCATTAATACCCCAAATTCAGAAGTTACTTAAGAAGGGCTGTAGTCAATAAGAGTTGATCTCCTACCTGCATGTTTAGTGAGTTGATGGTTGGACTAGATGATCTTAGTGGTCTTTTCTAAACTTAATGATTCTATGATTCTATGTAAGACCTGTCAAATATTTCTGAAACAACTTCTCAAACTCATAGTATTTCTTACTGTTGGGGAAATTAATATTTTGAAAGAGTTGAGCAACACTGCCTTGACTTTTAAGACTCATTGTTCACTTCCATCTCTTCCACTGTAACTTTTACGAAACATTTTAAAATGTTTCCTAAAAATCTTACTGCTTTGGTGTAAGGTTACCGTTGTCAACTGCCGATTATGAGAATCAGAAGTAGAAAGAAAAGCTAACGAATGTATTATTAAGTTGGGAAACAGATAATGCTTATTATCATAAAATTCAAATAACAGCTTGTAATGCTATTTAAATATACTATTTATTTGTGATTAAACCATACAATATGTATTTAAAAACTAGAGTTGTGGTTTGTTTTTTTTTTTTTTCAGCCAAATACTATCTGTATGATAATTATTTTGATCTACCAGGAGCCCTCCTGTGTGCAAGGGTTGTGGACAGTTTAGATCAGGTAAGAACTGGACTTTTTGAAATTAAATGTTCTATTATCTTTCTCTTTCCCTGCCTCACTTGCTGTATGCATTTAATAATGCATGCAAGTAATACATTCAGTGAAGTTAAGGTCTCTTGTTTGGAATTTTTCATGCCAGACTTATCAGTGTATTAAAGCTGTTTCCCAAGTTACTTGTGACTGACTTGGTGTGATCAGAGTAAGTGTACTTCCAGCAGAGGGCACAAATAGCTAGGATAAGAACAAATGAGTTATTTTCTCATAAGTTTATTCTGTGATATGGAGAATATTCTTCTTAAAAATATTTAATTGTACTTGATGGTACTTGAATTAAATCTAAAGAATAACATGGTTTACTAGTTTGCAAGAAACGTTAGTTGAAAGCTGAATTCCAGCCTTTCTTCTTAAACGTGTTTTGTGTCCTAAGTGTGATAATCTGTGTGCGTAGATATAAATAAATCTACAGAATACTGTGGTTTTCCAGTTGTTTTTTTCTTCCTCTAAACAATAAATTAAATTTCAAGGTGAAAAATGGAATTGCTCCAACTTTTTTCAGTGCTTCTTAGATATACAATATAGCTTAGATCCTATCTTTGATACTTGATATCATTTGATTCAGTTGAGTCAAAGAAGAGTTGAAACTTTAACTTGAAGGTAGCTGTAGAAAAAGGCTTTTCTCATCGAGTAAAATATCTTAGTGTCAAAGAGGTATGGATATAATCTACTGTCTGAAGGTAATAAAGTAATGCAGCGCTTTGTCTGCAGACTAGAATTGAGAATCGTGAGATGAGTATCTGCAATCTCTTTGAGTATCACTTAACTTGATATTTTAGGCTTAGATCTAAAATAGCACACTGAGCAGATTGCTGTTTAAGTCCAACTGCTGCATGAGGAGTTACCTAAAGCTAGCTCATTGGCAAACACTGAGGATAGGTACATCATAAGAGTCTTAATTTCGTGCCTGATTAATCTCATTCCTTGACCATTCACAGCTTGGAATCTTCTCTCAGATGTCACATCTGTACTGTGTTACTTTATTTTACAGTTAATTTAGACTTGGTACAAGTCATTTGGTGCTGGGGGAGAAAGAGGATGGTGCTAAAATGTGACTCAGCACGTATGTAGTATGCTTACATTACTAGTTTACAAGCTGGAGCACTGTCCTGTGCTGTCTTTATCCAGAGAGAAACCCACGCTCTGTTTTTGCACAGAGCTGCTAGAAATGGTTCAAGCATGCTCTTCATCGGTTTCTTGAATATTTAACTGCAAATTGGCTCAATTTCAATACAGGGGCTACAGTAATTCTGTGAGATGTTACCATCAGCCAGATGATGAAGATGCAAGGCAGGAGGTTGTAGGCCTCTCCACCACTTGTGCCCTGGACACATGCTGCAGTTGTTAAGCTATTTTCATATGGTATCAAAATTATCACATTTTAATTCATACTCCTTCATACTCGTAAGCCTCCAATTCCATTTAGATTTCCTCTTCTTGCAACTTGTATTAGTAAAGGCTACTTTTCCTTAAAATTTTCAGAAAACATTCTAGGATCTGGAGAGTTTCCTACTGGAAATAGATGGAGAACTAGATTCCAAATGGGCTCAGACAAGAGTTGGATGCTGCACTGCTCTACTTTAAGGATGTGTGAGCATTTAATGAATTTGCTTATGTTTTCAGGCAAATGAGAGGAGCTTCTCAACATTTTGCATCTTTGCATCGAAGCTCTACACAAAATACTTTTTGTCAGATACTTCAGCTAATGAAATCACTGCATAGGCATGCTCACAGTAACATCTCTGCTTTCAGGAAATTGGTCAGTTTTCTTTTATGTGCAGTAGCTCTGAATTTGCAGTAGGATAGCTTTACAGTCATTTTGGTCTTTTGTAAAACCAAAGGTTTTGAGGGAAGCATACCACTTTTAAACTTCTATTCACTTGTCCCCAGAACAATGCTCTTGAGGAACCGTCAGCTTGTTGCACTAATTTTTAGAAGAAGCAAGCAAACAAAACAATGAAACAACAACAAAAAAAGGCTAGAGTCAGCCACATGGAGTATATGTGGAGCTGGCAGTTGAATCTGTCTAAGGGCTGGTAGTAGTATAGGCTACTGCCGTCACCACTAGACAGGCATTCCCTGACATCTCATGAATACAGCTTTGGATAATGACCTTGCTTAGCAGTTAACTAAACTGACATACACAGTACCTCTTCTCTCTGACAGTCCTTTTTATATATTTCTGCAGTAGTTTGCTAGAAGAATGGATTTGGGGGTGAAGGGGGGAAGCAATAACACTATCTTTCCTGCTCTTAATCTCTAAAGCTGGTGGATCATAAGTAGGCTACCAATAGTGCTTGACAGTCACGTGTGAAAGGCCTTGTTAGTGCTACTTGGTGGAGGTGAAATTAAGGGCAGACCTTTTTTCTTGAAGCCTCTGTGTCAGATTAGGCCTGAAATATCAATTTGCTACAAATAAACTGCATGTCTTTAGGTGTTTTAAATTCATTTTCAGTTTCTAAATACATCCTTGTCTAGAAAATGCCTTCTACTTACAAAATAAGTCATTATTCAGGTACTGACAGGTTTAGGACATAGGACAAAGCCATAAAAATCTATCAACAGTTGCATCAAAACTTAAGCTTAAGTAGATGTGCAAAGCCTGCAAGAACACTACAGAATACTTTCTATACTATAGAAACTGACATCTGCTTTATTGCTGCCCTGTACTTTGTAACTGAGCACCTCTTACAAGCTCAGTAACTAATTCTCTCCCTGTAATGTGCCTGGCTGTGTAATTGCACCTGTGTTTAACTCAACGTTTTTAAAGTTTGTAGTGTTTTGGTCCCAGAGCACTCTGAGCTGTTTGAGAAGCTGTTTCTCTATCTTAATGAGACACTGGGAGGGCAACTGAGGTCAGCAGAAGTGCTTCTGCACCTGAACAGCTTTCTAGGAAAAGTGGGAGAGTGATCACATTGAAGATTGTTTTTCCCTCTCCTTCTGCCAGAGCAGGGGTTTGGCAACCTACAAAGCACGGTGCAGTGTAGTGCTGCTCAGCCTGGCTTCTCCCTAAGTATTTTACGTGGTTTTTAGGGTGGAGCTGTTGGCAGAAGAACATTGCCACTATGTTATAGTGAAAGTTTTTATGAGTTGCAATGGTGGAAGGTGATAAGAGTGCCAGACTGTAGTTAATGTCAGCCTGCTAATTTAGTACAATGTCTGCAGCTCTAGGCATTAATTTTTCCTGGAAGCCAGGAGGATAGCTCATTCATTAAGTTGCTGTTCTATCTAGTGCCCCTCTTTGCTGTAAGGTTTTTGGCTACTTATAAATACGAGTAATTCAAAAGCAGGGAGAAGACCCGCCTGCTATTATTCAGAGTTCACAGCCGAGTTCTGAGTCCTGATTCCTACTGTCTAGAACTGCTCTACTCCATTTTCAAAATACTTTTATTTATTAATGGAATTCCTCCCATTGTTTCAGTATGAAAGCTTGAAATGGCTGATACTTGATATAGTGACTAGATTCCTTTGACAATTACAGCACGATGGTCAGAAAAAATATGACTTCTGGAAGGATGTGGTGGCTGCTATCCAGCATAATTATAAAATATCAGCTTTTAAAGGTAAGTAAGTTCACCAAAAAAATACTACAGTAGCCAGAAATATTACATACACTTGCCAAAATAAATACATTTGCTAGTACACTCTAGGTTACTCAACGTAGCTTTTACTTTTCAGGCTTCTAAGTTGTTCTATTTACACATTTATCCTGTTATCATTGGTATTCTTATTTTGTTCAGCTGGAGCTGTTTTGATATTTTTAATAGCAGTTTTGATGTATTACCTCACTGACTTTAGAAGAAAAGTATTTGATTCATACAAAAGTGTCAGCATCCTTGACAGTGTTTGATTCTATTCTTGGTGTTCTTGTATTTATGAATAAAATCAGAAAAGCACAGAAAGGAAAGGAAACTAATATTTGATAGATTTTTTTTTAATAAGTTTTCTTTAGCCCTTTAGTTTTGATTAGAATTCATTATGTGTTGCATATGGATCATGCGTAGTTAGCTTCCATTTTTAAAAGTAAATTTTACAATAAATTGTTATTTGGGAACATAATTTAAAACCTGATCTTTGAAATCATGTAAAGAATCAATTTTACATATGTAGGAGTGTCTGCTTGTGTGTACATGTATACATGTAATTATATACCTACACATTGTACCTATCTGTATATGTAAGTATGTAATCTGCATACAGATGTGTGATGTGTCTTAATTCTTTTAAACTCCTACCAGAACAGGCACTTAATTTAATATACAGTTTTCTGTTATAAAGATTATGAGGGTTGTGCAAGGCAGCAGTAAAATATGAGAAGGAATTAACTGATAAGCATGTTTTTTCTGGGGTGGGATGGGGATAGGTAGGGCTTTGTAAAATCGGAAGTAAGACAATACAGATTGTACACAGTACTTTAACGCACAAAAGTGCTAAGCTCTGTCATGCATCGTTTTGAAAGGCCTTGCAGTGGTCCTATTTTCCATTTAATAATGGGATCCGGTGGATGAACAGGAAGTTGAAAGAACTGGATATTATTTCTTCCTGTTTGACTTACCTGTGATATTTGCCTGAAGTATTGTCTTTTTACTTCAGGTCCCTCCTCTGTGAAATGGGAATAATGGTACTAATCTTTTGTGAAAAGTTAATGCCAAAGACTTTTTTCCTCTGATGCAAGCTTAATGTTTCTTTCTGAGGAAACTTAAAGCTGGCTCCATCCCAGTTTCTACATACCAGGAAGCCCCATGCTCTTTTGTAGCCCAGAACCTGGCCTAAAAAGCACAAACCATGTCTTGACTTAACTCTGTTCCTTCAGTGCCCTGCGAAGGATTTAACCCATTAGAGAAAAGCAGCACTCGTTTGCAGTTAGTCAAAGTAAATTTTCTAAAGCAAGCTTATTAAATGGTCAGCTGGGGAGACGTCAAGTTCCCAAGTTAAAATAGTATCTTGCTAGTGCCATTGTCAGTGAAGGAGCAGAACGACTGACCATTTTATTTATTTGAAATTCGTGTTTGCATGTCACTTTGTTTCTGGTTTGTTGTCAGTAAGCCCTTGTTTATCTTTTCCCTTCTCTTTATCGCATGATTTCTTTGATCATTAGTCAGGTGTCTGATGGATTTTGCTTTTCATTGTCTTAGCCATGGTGATTGCCTTAGATAATGGCCCAACTATGTATTTTTTTGATGGCTATTTTAGATAGCCATGATTGTCATGACTCTCAGTTTATGAAGGATATCAACTCACTCCGCTACTTATTCTTAAGGAAGTGAAGAACTGAGGCTTGCAGAAGAAGCCTAAGAAAGTTCCATGTAGCTTCGTTTTATTTTAATTTCGCTTTCTGAACTCCAAAAATTTCAAGCAGTCTATTAAGAAATACTACTAGGTAAAAACGTGATGTCGGATAGCAATGAACAAGGCATTTTTATTTTCAGACAGGTCATTTTTTACCTAACAATACCTGCAAGAATGCCCTCTGCAATTGTTGACTGAGATAGGCATAAATTACTCAGAATCCTTCTTGCCAATCTTTATAATTGGAATATTTTCCATCTTTAATATGATTAGTATTACTTTTTCTTCACTTAGTTTATATTCTATTCTCATTATAGACATCAGTAAAGAACAATTCAAAGGAATTGTCATGTGGAAATTATAATCTATATTATGTAAATATGTAAAAATTTCAGATTTGGTGATTTTGATAGAAAAATTGATAGTTTCTGCAGGAGGAAGTGGCCTATTACAACTTATTAGAGCATAATTTTATAAAATGTCTTCTCATAAAGACTGCTTTCTTTCTCTTGCGTGATTGTCTTTCCCCATTATTTCACAATCATAACTGTAGCTTCTATGATTACGTAGGGAGAGTAATACACTTGTAATATTTTCAATCAGTTTGTAAAACAATATTTCATTTTGGAAGTAGAAAGATCATGCCTGACATAGCAGCTAAAACTTTATAAATTGCCCATTTAAAAGCTTGGTGGGATATGCTGTCAGCTCTCAAGGGTGCATGTGAGAAAATTGTTTAAAAGGTGTACAGCAGATGAAGAAAGTGCTAGATTGAAAAGCCTGTTATTTAATAACTCACATTTTGACTTTTGTTGTGGGTTTTTTTAGGTAATTGAACAATATTCTGAAGTGGCGTGCTTGTATATAGAAAGTGCTACTTCAGGGAGGAAATCTTTTTGGATCTTTATGAAATACTTTATTCTCTCCCCTAAAAGTGTGCATGCAGACAAGTTTTTGATCACAACTTTATGATATAACTCTTTTGTCTAGGCAGAAGATAACTGAATTGTCAGTGATATCTGCATTATGTTCTTTATATGCGACTTCAGAAACAACAAAGAGGAAAGATGCTTTTCTGATGAAAAAGGAGGAATCTTCAAAAAAGACTGTAACACTAGGATTTGTAATGTTGATGTAGTCCAGTGAAGAAAGATTACTATTTTTCTTAATTGTGAAAATGGTGGCAAGGATATAAGCTAGTAGATTTGTTATACATCTATTCTGAGATTTCCAGGTAAATTCATAAGTGATCATTTGGATACTTCACGTCTGACTATTTAAGAACTAATGAGGCTTGTCTCAATCTTTGTTTTCAAAGCCTTTGGAAGAGAATTTTCTACTGTTACAGGCTCTTGTATTTTCGTTTCAATCTCGTGGGATTTTCTTCTAATACCACATCTGGAAAAAGATGTGGTTTTTGGAAGAGTTTTGTCTTCACATCTTCATGTGAAGAGGATATTAAAAAAAAAAAAAAGTGCTACAGAAACCCTCAGTTTTTCCTTTTGGCTGTTCTGATCTGCATGGCCATCATCTGCATTATGTGATTGTGTCCAACTCTTCCAAAGCCTGACATTCACTGGTGATAAAATTCTTTTCCCACATACTTCGCTTCTCCGATAATGTGCAATTAAACAACTTTAACTTCTTTGAAGCACATATCTAAAAAATATGAATTAGCTTTTGTTTTAATAAGAGTCTTAAATGCTTTCTCAAAGTTTCCTCTAAACAGTGAATCCAGAGCTAAATCTTTAAATTCTGCTAGTATCACAGTGTGAAGTGTAATCGCTAGCTCTTCGGTGCTGAGTGGTTTGGCTAATGGATTAATGTCTGGACAGTTATGAAAAGCCTTCAAAAAGACAGGCCTGAGGTACTAAGTTGTAGAGTTGAACTCCTTTTTGCTCATTTGAAGAACAGAGACATTAAAACACAAAACCTGATTTAAAGGGTGGACAATGAAGATAAGCAGACCTTACTTTTGAGAATACTTTCGAGGCCTAGTTGCTTGTGCTATCAAATTGGAATCACAGGACAGGTGCTGACCACCAAGTGTCTCCAACAATTTTAAACACTTTGACCAGAAACTGTTATGTTTTAAGCTCCACTTCATAATCTCTCTGTTTCTGAAATAAAAATCTCAAATTGTTTGAATGGTTTATTTTTTTTAAAGAGGTGTTTCTTAGAAGACTTGTAATTAATAGATGAGGACAGACAATTCACTGAAATGTCTTGAGTGTTAGTTTAGTTTGAAAGAAAATTATTATGGGATTACTACTTATAAATTGTGGTACTGTCCACTGCATTATTTTCATGCAAATGTAGAACATTTATAATGGTAGTACCTACTTGCCTGTCTACTTGGCTGCTAAAATAAGATGATCTCATATTACTCTCTCTCTTTAAGCACTTAAAAGTTTAGTCTAAGCCATCTGCATTCTTATCTAGTAGCACTTAATAAAAGGAGCAAACCAATTCTGCAGGGTTACTTCCTTAGAAGTTCTTTGCAGTTTCCAAAGTATTTAGGTTTTTCTAATGATTTATCAGCCTAAAGGTGCTCTCACTTTTTTTTTTATTAATCCCAAGGTATTTTCAAATACTTAGGAAACTACTGTTTTCAAATGTACACAATGTAATAAGCCTCAGGTTTCCCTTCCATGAAGACATGATGTTATCACAAAAAAAATTCAAACATAGGCCTATTTACTTGCAATGCAAGTGATTAAAAACATCCATTAAAAAAGTTTAAAAAAACAGTTTGAATTGATAAGCTTTGGATATATATAACAGTTAAAGCATATAAATGGTAACTTGTCATTGAAGAGATGTGTGATTGAACTGTTACATTTTGATAATTTATAAACACTAATGCTATTGAGCTAGCTTACATTGTACTATTAACTTTTTATTGTGCCATAACAGACTAGTGTACTATGTATTGTTTGAGAGACATGAGTGTATGTAGGCATGCTAAGCAAATAGTGTGTCTCCAGACAAATTTACTGTGATCATGAGATCCTTTTACCATGTAAGTAAAATATAATTCCAAGACTATTGTGTTTTAAAGAAATACAGTATTTGGAGATAAAAACAACTTCAGAGCAAAGTTTGTCTCCAATTCAAGAGTGGTAAAGCTGTTCTGATTTTGTATCAGCATGCATGTGAAGATATGTTCTCCTGAATTTGGTGGTAGTTCTACTGTACTCCAATTATCATCATTTTACAGAATGTTAATTAGGAGCTTAAAAAAGAGGTGAACTAGTTTTTTACTGTAATTTACAACATGTGTCAAACAGAGCTGTGATGGAAACTCTGGGCAGCCTAGTCTAGGATTAGATATGGAGGTTGGTTGCCCTGCATGCAGCAGGGGTGTTGGAGCTTGATGATCCTTGAGGTCCCTTCCAACCCAAGCCATTCTATGATTCTATGAAACCTGAGGGGAGGGTGCAAAGAAGATAGAGCCAGGCTCTTTACAGTGGTGCCCAGTGCCAGGACAAGAGGTAGTGGGAATCTCCTTTGATCCATTTTGTGCCATCTGAACATCAGGAAACACCTCTTTACTATAGTATGCTGTAAATGATGGAGCAATGGAACAAATTGCTGAGAGGTTGTGGAGTGTCTTTCCTTGAAGATCTTTAAAAGCTGTATGGGCTTGGTCCAGGGCAACCTGCTGTAAGTGTCCCTGCTTGAGCAGTGGGGTTGGACCAGATGACCTCAAGAGGTCCCTCCCATCCTTAGCCTTTCTGTGATTTGTACATTTCAAGTCTGATTGCTTTTTTCTATTGTTGGAGGTCTTAGACCTTCAGTAACAGATTATGATTTCTAAATCTACGTTTCTCCAAGTCTGACTTTTCATTAATAGGAAAAGCTGAACTGACTTACAACTGACATATTATGCACTGTAGTCAAGTTTTGTTTTCTTGACTCTTGTTTGACAGCTTTAAGATGAAGATATGTGATGGAAGACTAATGGTAAAGAAGTATATTAACTGGTTATTATGATGACCATGTTGTATCTGAAACTGTTTACTTTTGAATCAACTGAAGGTATCATTCAGTGTACCCAAGTGTGATCTAGAGTCTTGGAATGGCTACTTTACCTGTTAATGAGAAATGATAATTAGAAATTCTGATTTGTGCCCCCCCCCTGTTTTTTTAAGGAAGAGAGATAGACAGGTGTATTATATTAATTCATAAAATTTTAATGTTGCGTTCAACTGGACAATTGATCATTGTTCAAAACAAATTTCCCATGGCAAGTTTCTAAAAACATACAATATTTTTCTACTAGTTTTGAACCAATCTCTTTACCTTCTCACTCTCTTCAGTTTCTGTTGCAAAACTGAAGTGAAATGACCTGCTAAGGACATATCATATCAGTGCCCAGTTAAAATGTCCTGAAGGAGAATGTGTCAGGACATTGTAAGTGGGATGTTGTTAGATTTGAGCAAATAGGAAACCTGAGAAAGAAGAATGAACATATTCAGAGGAATAGAGACCATTGGATTCTGAATTTGGCAGCTGGAGCCACACTTGATCGTTCTCCATGAGATCAATGACAGCACTGCCAGAGGCCTGATCAAGGTATCCTTTCTGGTATTCATCGTAAGTGTACATGACTGGGGAGCCATTTTTATAGAGTGCAACCCAAACATTTGTTCCTTTTGCGTGTACATGATAGGAGAAATAGTATAGTCCAGGGATCCTGCAGGTAAAGATTCCTGTCCTGGGATCATAATGTTGCTGTCTGTTGTACAAGATTTTGTCAAATTTGATGGGGACTGTTGCCCCAGGGTAGGCTTTTGAGAGAATGACAGTGAAGGCAGACACTGGCATTCCTGTAAGAGCTTGATTTGCTCCTGCTTTCATGAAAGACATTCCTGATAGCTCTCGAGATTCGCCTTTAACATAACCTTCTGGGATTGTGGCTTGGCCAGGGGGACCAGGAGGACCTGGGGGACCTGGCAAGCCAGGCTCTCCGCTGTTGCCTTTAGGCCCAGGGGGTCCAGGTGGTCCCATGGGTCCTCTTAAACCTTTTGTAGCAATACCAGCTGGGCCTGGCAGTCCAGGTGCTCCTGACTCACCTTTTGCACCAGGGGCTCCTGGCATGCCAGGGGGACCGATGGGGCCTCTGATCCCAGGTATTCCTGAAGGTCCTCTTGGGCCTGGTTCACCATTAATACCTGGCATTCCCTTAACTCCTTGTGGTCCAACTGGACCAGGCAAGCCAGGTAGGCCAGCATGGCCAGTGTCTCCTTTTTGACCAGGGAGACCTGGATGTCCCTTAGGACCAGCAGGACCCTGCTCGCCTGGGTATCCTGGTTTTCCATCTAATCCTGGTAGACCTCTTTCACCCTTGGCTCCTGGGAATCCTGCAGCGCCTGCAGGGCCCATGTCACCTTTGGGTCCAGGTAAGCCATTCTCACCAGGCAAGCCTTTGAGTCCTTGAGGGCCCATATTTCCTGGTGGCCCAGCAGGACCTGGTTCTCCTGGCACACCAGCAGGGCCTTGGTCTCCTTTAGGTCCTGGAAAGCCAGAAGGTCCTTCAGGTCCTCTGTGTCCCTTCATTCCTGGCAATCCTGGCTTTCCAAATCCTGGAAGACCTGGGGATCCAGGCAAGCCTGCAGGTCCAGGGAATCCTTTGGCTCCAGGGATGCCTGCTGGTCCTGGTGGTCCCATTGGCCCAGGCTTGCCGATGCCAACTTCTCCAGGTTCTCCTGGTGGACCCTGGGGGCCTGGGATACCAGCTTCTCCACGTGCCCCTGGTAGACCTCTGTCACCTTTCATACCTGGCTGACCTGGAAGGCCATTTTCTCCAGGCTTCCCTATCCCGGCAGGGCCAGGGGGGCCTTGGGGTCCCTGTGGGCCTGGAAGACCCCTGTTACCTGGGCGGCCTGGAACGCCAAATCCCATTTCTCCTTTTTGTCCATTTATACCAGGAACACCTGGTTCTCCTTTCTCACCAGGGAGGCCTCTTGGCCCTTGAGCTCCTGGAGGGCCTTGTGGTCCTGGCTTTCCTGGGACAGACAGTCCTGCGGGGCCAGGAATGCCGGGGGGTCCTTGTGGCCCTCTTGCTCCTGGGAGCCCAACAGGTCCGGCTTCTCCTTTCTCACCATTTAATCCTCTTTCTCCTGGCTTCCCTGGTAGACCAGGCATGCCTGGTTTTCCAACAGTGGAGAACCCAGGTGGCCCTGGGGGACCAGGGGGACCTTGGGGACCGGGACTTCCAAACCCTGGTTTTCCTGCAGGACCTGGTTGTCCTCTTGGTCCAATAGGGCCTGGGGGACCAGGGGGGCCTTGTTCACCCCTCATCTGCACACCTGTATGAGAAGAAACAAGGTCAACCATAACATTATGTAGAATCATGTAAGTTGTAAAAGCCCTTCCAGATTTGCACATTTATTGTATGGTGAAGGATTAGCTTCATTTGGGCTTCACAGAAATCAAGTGTTTAACATCACTGTTGTTCACTCAGAACCTGAGCTGACTTTCACAGTGGAAGTGATCTAAGAGTCTCATATGAATATATAACAAGTGCAAGTATGTTGGGAGTTGTAATGTGAGCTGTGCTGCCTTTAGAATTTTTTTACATCAATATATTTAGAGTCAAAGAATTCAAAATATAGTGTTCAAGTGAATGCAGAGCATTAAGGAAGAAAGGAAACATGTAAATAGTTTAGCAAATTAAGATGTGCGTCTTGATAAATGAAAACAGGATGTTTCCAATAGAAGCATACTTTTTTTCTAAAACTGCTTGGTGCCTTTTCTCCTTACCGCCCACAGTGAGCCATCGCTCTGGTGCTGTGTTGTTTTTATTTGTTTTATCTTTTTGTAAACATAATTTTATATTCTGAAGTATTGTCATCTTAAAGAATTGCATTTGCTGTAGTAATTTCACACAGTGACAAAATAACTGATATTTCACTGTAGTGTAGACAGAGCTCAAGTTCTTTAAAAAAAACAAACGATCATCTTTGTCTTAGCTGTCAACAGCAGGTGGAGCCACTTTGCCAAATGTCAGGGGAATAAACAAGCTCAAAAAACTGTTTTCTCTGTACTTTATGGGAAATTTGTTGCTTCCTATCGGAATTAGGATGATGATTTGTAAGATATTACAGAGAAGATTAACATGGATGTTGTGAGCCTATTTCACTGTTTTACAGCAGCTCGTATCACTGTAGAACAAAATACCATAGTTATGATGAATACTAATTTAAGGAGGCATGCAAAAATCAGACTGAGGTGTATAAGAATAGCCTGGATTCTTATTTTCTGATGGCAATATATTCAGTTTGTTGCTTATTTAGAGAAGATTCATTAACAGTTGATCAGCTAAAGTCCTATTTGAGTCTTAGAAAGACAACAGAGTGTGTGTGTGTGCGTGTGTGTGTATGCATGTATGAAGGTGTGTGCAATGAGTATTTTGCTGCCTTTTGGAAACCGCAGCTTGTTGTCTTATCTGTGGCTACTTTTGAACCAAATGAGATGAAAGTAGAAAGAATTTTTTTTTTAATATAATAAAGAAGAAAAGCTGTGTACATGAAACACATTTGATCTGACATTGGACCTGCAAGGTTGCTTTCTTCCTGTATTACTAGGGAAATTGTTATTACCTATCAACTACAGATAGTAACTTCTTCTTTTGCTGATGCGTGAAGGCAGCATAAATGCATACCATTTTGTTTTGCATACATTCCTATCTCCTCCTTCTTAAGTCAGAGTTAAGAAAACATGGGCAAGTCAAATCAAAACTTCGATGCAAGCACCTAAATGAGTTGCTGACCTCGTGATGTTCCAGTTGTAAAATGGGGAGAAATATGAATAGGTTTTTACATCAGTAGCATGAATTCTACCTTACTGAATTCAAAACCCAGCATTTATGTGCTTAATTTGCTAGAAGACAACTGTAACCCCAGCCAGGTGTACTTTTTTTTAATAACTCAAGGAACTATGTCCACTCCTTCCAAGTGTATTCTGTTGTTTAGGAGTTGGAGTGAGTTGAATTTCTGCAGTGAAGTAGCACTGATATTATTCAGCAATGTTCAGGTAACATGCTGTTATTATGCTTGACCTAACTGGGGGGTGGGAGGAAGCAATTGCTTCAGACATTAGTTTCAGAATGCTTTTCTTGTTTTTTAGTATGTTTTAGGTGCAATTTTGTCTGTCCTAGTTTTGTAAAGTGATGTGTGCTGCCTTTGGCAAAAGCTTCAGTATCTTTTGCAAATGTTATTGTGGAGTTTTTCTATGAGGAGCTGAACTATTTCAAAAATGTGCTTGTTTCAGATTTAAATATCTGGTGATTGCACTGTCTAGAGATAGCAGAAGACAGATGGTCACATTAATGAAGCATAGGTTTTACCAAGAAAATTGAAGCAGTGGTTAACTACTCTTTTATGTGTCTTGGATGTATAAATCACCTTTACATCAAGACGTTGTCAAGAGCAGTCAATCCTTATTTTTGGATAGAACTAAGTTTTAAGACTTCAGGATGACCTGCAGTAAAGGCCTATTAGCTTAAACATTGCTGAACTGTCAGGTTTAGTTCTATGATTATTCTCAACCAGGACTTTTCACAAAGAGTTCAGGGCAATGAGCAAAGGATAATGTTCTACAATACTAAATAATAATAATAATAATAAACAGATAATATTAAGCGCACACTAGAAAAGAAAGTATTTTCTGACAGGAGATCTGTCAAGCAAAATTATCAAATTGTTTTACAATTTCTTCAATTTAGATAATGCTTTAATATATTTCAATTGCCAAGATAAGCATGTTCTGGAATTTTATCCAATATTGCATTTGTTTGCTAATCTAAAACTAAAGAAAATATTTGCTTTCTGGGATCTAGTAGGTGCCTATACAAGAATATCTTTTACAGATCTGGCATTTTTAATCAAGTGATGGAAAATCTTACCTTTAGAACTTTTCTTTACTTTAAACTAAATGTAGAGAGTATAGAAATATTACATCCTAGTTCTGCATTTATACTATGTTCTTTTAAGTACTAAGTGCTAATATGGAAGTGGGAGAATGCAAATAAATAGAAGCAGTTTCAAGTTCTGGAATTTTTCCCTGCTGTTGACTATCCCTGTCTCACTCCGTGATTTGCCTTTCCTATAGGTTCTGCTGTGGCTGTAGTAAAGGTTAGTTTTTCAGTAGCTACATTAGTTGCACAGCAGGGCCTCACACCTGCACTGAGCCAGAATCTGTACTGAATATGTATACTGAAGTTGCTTCTGCCTCACGGAAAAATGACTGAGAGTTACAAAGGCAGTTTTAGTTTGATGTTGAGGCATATCCACTAGAATGTGAACTTGCCACCTGCAGAAATGAGCATAGGACTTCCATCCTATTCTGGAGGTGCTATCAAGCACCTAACAGATGTTGTCCCGGGTCACTAATTTAGGCCCAGACTGAAATTTTGATTCCGGGCTACTTTTTGACAATGCTATACAAGACGAAAAGAACACGCTGGTAACTAAATCACTAGAAGATGATGTATACAAATATGAGAAGTAAGCTATAATCAAGATCTTGACATGCTACTTGAGCTACTTGCATAAGGAGCAACTCACTAGACAATACAGTCAGAGATATTAATTTGGTTTTGCAGTCTCTTGTTTAATTCTTCCATTACTATCTCAGGCTATAAACAATGATTCTGCAACACAGTGAGCCCTCTTAAATATCTTCTAAAAGGTATCTTTAGGATGCTTGTTTTCCAGGCTGAGAAACAGCAGTTATTGTCTAGCCTTTCATTTTGATACTTTGTCACCAAAAATGAAGATTTTTGAAGATACCAGTCATACAAAGTCAAGCCACTTTGTATGACTGGTATCTTAAGTCTGTAAAACTGTGAGCTATTGCTGCTTTTGCAGTCTGCTGAATAATCTTTTTTCCCTTTCCTAAATAGACAGCATCTTACAATTGTCACAGGTCTATATAATCTAAATAACAATTATATAGACTAAGAGGCTTAACACAGATTAGATTCTCTGTTAATATAATGTGAAAGCTTATTTCAGGACAGTTTCTTTCCCCTTTCCTTTTACCCCTTTTCCTATTTAATTTGAACCTTCCTTTTTTTCTTAATTTGTTATTTTATTTCCCCTCCCCTGCCTTTCCCAGTGTTTTCTGTAGACTAAAAAAAA
>JACDJE010000130.1:225630-336070 GCA_016647715.1 Pavo muticus
CTTTTTTTTTTTTTTTTTTTTCCAGAACCTAAACATAACACTGTTTGCCAGTTGAAATTTTAGGTCACCAAGAATGCATTTTAGGTCATTGAGAGAGTGTATTGTTTCAGAAAATAAATGTTCTGTGTAACCTATGGTGGAATGTATTTGCTTACCTAAGTATTAGTACGTAAATTAAAATTAGTAGCATTTTTTTTTCTTAGTTCCTTTTTATACTTGTCTAAATCAAGAGCTTTTTCTGGAATGCTCTGTGTGCATAAATTGTATCAGATTTTAGAGTTGGATTCCACCTTGGGCTGTGCTGACGACCGCAGGATGTTTATGTGAACTTTGCTAAGTTTCTGGCAGGCTTCTTTCTTCCAGACCTTCCTTGAAGTATTTACCCCTGAGGCACTGAAGTCATTTAGAACTGTCTTTTTGTTTGTTTGTTTGTGCACCAATAGTTTACAGGTACTTTAGGGGAAATATATTTAGGCAAGTCATGCAGCGAGTGTCAACACTGCTGAAAAACTGGGAGCTGGCAGGAACATGAGAGAAATTTCTTTGAATTGTGGAATAATCCCTGGAAAACCAGAAAGTATTTAATAATATACAACGCTTTTAATACCTTTTCCAATTTCTGGGAATCAGGAATGCTAAGAAAAGATCAGAAAAAAATTTTGCATTGACAAGGGAATGTTAATGTTACAAACGTAATGGGCATAATTCTGTAGTGTTCTCTCTAGAACTGCTTTGGAATATTTAAATTTATACTGGATCCTCTTCTAGAATCAAAAAGGAAGACCTCACTGTAAAGATTTGTGTTGTCTAAGAAAACAATCGGTGGTTTCTAGAGAACTTGATTAGAAGCTGTTGCAATGATATTATCTTTCAGTCACTTAGGAATAAATGATTTCTAGAACTCAGGACCTTATTCAACTGGAAATGAAAAGTTACAATTCAGAGGGGTAAAGGATCTAAATACCTGCCCTCAGATAAGCCTCTCTCTTGAGTTTTTAACAGCAGTCCTTAGGGCTGTTCATCTTTTAGATTAACTGTAGGAGCAGGATGACACTTCAGGTGCCTAGGTGCACTGTATCTTAACATCTGTGGGCAGTTTAATTTGAACACTTACATGTGTACATCTGCAAAAAAACTGATGGTTATAAGACAGTATCTGCTGAAAACAAAACATTTTTTACTTTCTGTTATACTTTTGTTCAGGAATGAATCATAGGACTGGCAACTCCCAACAAACTTGGTATCTACTTAAATTTAATCGCACAGTGGCCGGTAGAGTAAAATACTCATTTTTCTGGAAGTGGAATCTACAGAGGTTTATTCAAACACTGATCAGGCCTCTGATGGTTTTTTGAAGGATATTTATGGCCTGAATCTGTATTTAATAGAAATTAATTTTTAGATTGTGTAAGAACTGAGTCCTGAGCTTCTGCAGTCAAGCTGATGGCCCATCCAAATGTTCCCAGCTCCCTGTACCCCTTTAGTACAGCACTTACATCTACTTGCGCTTTTGTCATGTGCCTGCCCTCTTCACTTGTACGTGGAAGGCACTCAAGAATATCTCTTCTGTTCTTCGTCTCTGCTTTCTCTGTCTTCAGTGATGTTTGCCATCCTCTGAGAAATTAAACCAGTACTTTGGAGAAGTTTTAATTTACAAGCACAGCGGCTTCAGGCTTGCTGTCTTTTCCCTGTGGGGCTTCTTCTCTTTTTCATCCCAATCATTTATGAATTTTGTGTCTACAGTATTTTTTGTAGGTAAGTATTGCAATGTTCCCAGCACTTTTTTTTTTTTTTTTTTAAAGTGATTTTACCTTTGAAGTACAAAAGCAATGGCACAGATAGCATGAACTGTGTTTTAAATTCTGTTTTCACAGGATCTAGTGTTTGTCTTCTTTAGTCTGGGACAAAATATTTGCTCTGTATTTTAGTTACTGTCCTTCAATATTTGGTCTTAGAAGTGTTTATATGCTCTATAATTTGAAGCTGAGTGGACTATTAATTTTGTATACTTCTATATAAGTTTCAGAATAATCTTTAAAGGACTGTAAATATGGTTACAGGTATCAGTGTCTCTATGGGGACATCCCTGTGAGAGGAAAAACAAAATTTCTAAGATGTTCTTGGGATGTGGTTATTACAGCATTTAACTATAGAGAAAGGATCTGACTTTTAAAGCTGTTCACATATGACTTCACTCCTCAAGTAATCAGAATTAGACATCTTTTTTTGGGGGGGTTAGATATGTTTTTATCAACATCCTTTTTCTGTTGTTCTCTTTTTTTTCTGCCCTTTGTTTCCTCATGGATATTGTCATTAGGCAGATATTAATTATTTTCATATGTACATAGCTCTAGCTTTTCTTCATGCCCTCATGCTGGAAACCTTGGATGCCAGTGTCACTTATACTAACACTGATGTTTTAATGGCAGTAAATTAAATGGTAAGTACAGGTGACCATATGTCAGTAGATGGAGTAGATTGTTACCTTTTAACTAGAAATGTAAGTGCTACACATTTCATGCACAGAACATGTAAGCAATGTATTTTAGGAATGAAGTCTTTTCTCAGTTAGCTTTTCCTATGCATTTCTTTCCATCTTCCACACCATTGGCCTTGCTGTTGTCTTCTCTATGTATTCGATGCTTCCTTTGTACTATTTATGTTCTATCTATGGCATTTAGTATGGCATGAGTGAAAGAATTTGGTTTAGAACTTATTTTAGTCTATTTACACACCCATTAAAAAATGGTATATCCAAAATTCAATATTTAGCATTAGACCACAGAAGATGCTGGTCTGTCTGTTGAGTCACTTTAGAATGTATTCCTATAAAATTGCAACCTGAGACATGAGGATGATTAGAGGGCTGGAGCACTTGTCCTACAAAGAAACAGCTGAGGGAGCTGTGTTTGTTCAGCCTGGAGAAAGCTCCAGGGAGACCTCATTGCAACCTCTCAGTACCTAAAGGGAGCTTATGATCAGGAGTGAGGCCAATTTTTTTATGTAGTCAGTTAGAGATAGGATAAGAGGAAATGGTTTTAAACTAAAAGGAGATTTAGGTTGGATGTAAGGAAAGAATTTTTCACTTAGAGGGTTGTAGAGCACTGGAATACATTGTCCAGAGAAGCTATGCCCTATTCCCGGAGGTATCCAAGGCCAGGATGAATGGGGCCCTGGGCCACCTGGTCTAGCGGATGGCAGCCCTGCCCATGGCCGCGTCTTGGAACTGAATGGGCTTTAAAGTCCCTTCCATACCAAGCCATTCTACAATTCTAAGAAAAGCCAACAACCCCAAAATGTAAGAAAGATTACATTACTTAAGGTGAAAGCTTTTTTATTTTCTAAATTTGTTACTATAATTCCCTCTCATGCTGAAAACAGAATTTTCAGATCATTTAGTCTTAGAAGCATATCTTTCTCATTCAGAGCAGAAGGTCAATTGAGTTTGAGTACTAGTCTGGATGTATGGTGTAAAAATCAAGTTCTATATTTCTCTCTCTTTCTTCCTGTGCACACACACAAAAAAAAGCCTTCTTGCCTCTGAGATCTGAGAAGCTTCAGAGTGACTCATGCTTCTGCTGAAATGTTTCTGCTCTGATGACAGCACAAAAATGCTGTTTGCTCATCAGATCAGCTTCGGAATTCAGGGTATTTTTGTTTTGTTTATGTCCCTGAACTTGACAGGAGTTTCATCCAGCAGGAAAAACATGTGGATGTTATCGTTTACCTCTCATTTGAGGTTTCTTTTTGCAGTTGCTCAGTCACTTGACTTCTTTTAGATTTAAACTTGGTGAGAGTGAAGAGACTTCTTGCTGTCTGAGAAATCACTACCAGGTTTCACAGTAAATTCTCTAGAGTCTTGGCATGTGTCTCCAGCTTATTTTCCCTTGAGCAAAACATAGTTTTAAGTATTTACAATGGATAAAGTCAGATTGGGTCATTACAATAATCCATTCTGACTACTGTAACACAAGTCAAAGAAGCTTGTCCAATAACTTCTTTTTCTGTCTGAAGCTTGTATTTTTAAATGAGAACATATATTTAAAAGCATAACATCCGAGCCTTTATTTAGCTATGTATTGCTCTTGTTTCTTCACATGCTGCTGTTGATTCTCAAGAAGAGAATTCCTACTGCACATCGCACAGGGGAGCTACTTTTAGATTAGTTGTTATCACATCTTTCAGATGTTTGGCATAAGTTTGTTTTTTAAATTTGAATTTGATATTAGAGTTTTGTGCAATACTGCTTCAGTATTTTAATTTTGCATAATTATACTGTCTTGTTTTGATTTGGAAGACTCTAAGTCTCTGGAACTGTCGTAGCTAAGCTGCAGGAGCTTAAATTAGAAGGTTATGCCATCATCACTTGTTTCAGAATCTTTCTGTGCTCTGTAAAGCAGTGGAGATCCAAAGAGTTATTGAAGTGTCTGTTTCTTTCAACCTTTGTAACTCAGCCAAAGCTAGTGTTATCAGACTGTCGTTCCTATCTCTTTCCTTTCAAATAACAATGGAATAGTAGTGGTAGGAACCCCAAAATGTGCAGTGTGCAGAGAAGACATTGAGTTTGGAGCTCTTCTTCACCAAACCACCTCATGTGGATGTGTCAGTCTGCTCCTTGCCATGTACATACCAGAACTTCTGTTCCTCCACCCCTCAGCTTCCATGTTGACAAGACCCCTACCCAGCTATAGCCTTTGTAATTACTTGTACCCAAATTTGCTATCCAACTGCGGGCTGGTGTGAGGTCAGTGTACACACCCATCCGAGAATAACCTGACACACCACAGCTCCATTTGGAAAGAAGAATTTGCACCTCCACAGTTAACAAACCACTTTACTCCATACACACATTCCGTGAATTAGTTTCTGTAGGAAAGGTGCGATCTTGTACCTCAGATCTGCTCCTAGAACTTCCTCAGTGCTTGGTTTCCATATGCGGTTTCTTTCTGGTGGCCCTAGGCCATTGGAGTGTTTAGATACGTGACTGTCTATGTCAGGAGAATTGGCCCCTCCTTGACTCAGTTTCATAGTGTGAATGGTACAATAGGTCATTGAAAATGTTGCAAAAAGTTGCAGTGGTCAGTGTTAGTTTTGACATAGAGCCATATTGTGAAATGCCAAGTCACAGGAAAGAAAAAACACTTTCATTTTAATGAGATTTAACAGATAAATTCTATAATTTCTTTAGGAATTTGTATCTTATAATGTATGATTTCCCAAAGCTATGTTTTTTGCAGATTTATAAGACAACTTCACTATAAATAAAAGCACTGGAAGAAGCCTTCTGTTCTTGATATTTCTGCCTTTTTTTTTTTTTTTTTTTTTTTTTTACTTTTATTGAAATCTAGTAGTTTGTCAGGTTTCTAGTTCACAGTCTGTGTGTTTTTAGATACCTGCTTTCTTGTCAGATGACTTTTTTGCTGAGTTTATTGTCATTTAAGATGTTATCATCTTATTCTGAATAATCTCTAACTGATTTTGTAAAGAAATGTGTGGTATGTTTAGGTGACTTATTGTATACTGTGTTGTTGGAGATGGAGGTCTCCATCTTTTAGGACCGCAGCTTTATTTAAGCAAGTTTTGGTGCCTGAATACCTTTGAGGATATTATTCTTCATTCATAGCCTGTTTGCTGGTGCAGGTCTCACAAATATCTGCCCAGTATGTTATCTCATCTATTCTATTAGGAGCCATGTTATTAACTTTGGGCAGCAGAAATGTTATGCTGTCTTCATAGAGTGGCTTGGATTGGGAGGGGCCTTAAAGATCACCTAGTTCCAACGTCCCCTCCATGGGCAGAGTTTATTACCCACTAGATTAGGCTATCCAGGGCCCCATCCAGCCTGACCTTGAGCACTGCCAGGGATGGGGCATCCACAGCTTCTCTGAGCAGCCTGTGCCAGTGTCTCACCACCCTTGGAATGAAGACTTTCTCCATCTAAATCCCATCTAAATCTCTCTCTTCCTTCAGTTTAAAATGGTTTCCTCTCATTCTGTCATAATCAGACTGCATAAAAAGTCAATCTCCCTTCTGATTATAAGCTCCCTTCAAGTACTGAAAGGCCAAAATGAGGTCCCCTCAGACTCTTTTTTTCAAGATGAATAAGCCCAGCTCCCTAAGCCTTTCTTCATAAGGGAGGTACTCCATCTTTCTGATCGTCTTTGTGGCCCTCCTTTGTACCTGCTCCAACAGCTTCACATCTTTCTTGTCTTGGGGGTTCCAAGCCTGGATGCAGTACTCCAGGTGGGGATTCACAAGGGCAGAGTAGAGGTGGACAATCACAGCCCTCTCCTGCTTGGCCACTCCTCTTCTGACGCAGCCCCTTTTGGGCTGCAGGTGCACTCTGCTGGCTTGTGTAGAGCTTTTTGTCCACTAGGTCCCCCAAATCCTTCTCTATTAGGCTGCTCTTAATGTGTTCTTCTCCCAGTCTGTACATATCTGGGATTGCCCTGACCCAAGTGCAACACCTTGCACTTGGCCTGATTTAATCTTATTAGATTCACACAGGCCCTCTCCTCAAACCTGTCCAAATTCCTCTGGGTGGCATCTATTCCTTCTATTGTGTCAACTGCACCGCTCAGCTTGGTGTTGTCTGCAAGCTTTCTGAGAGCGTGCTTGATCCCAATGTCATTGATTAAGTTGTTGAAGATCATCGGTCCTAAGACAGGCTCCTGGGGGACGCCACTTATCATCGGCCTCTACGTCGACATAGAGCCATTTACCACAACACTTTGGCTGTGACAATCCAACCAATTCTTTATCCACCACATAATCCACCAAATCCATCTTTTTCCAATTTAAAGATGAGGGTGTGGTGTGGGACCACATCTGAGGCCTTACTGGAGTCGTGGTGGATGACATCAGTTGCCTTTCCTTTATCCACCAGTACAGTCAGGCATGATCTGCTCTTGATGAAATTGTTGGGTGTCTCAGATCGCCTCTTTGTTTCACATATGCCTCAACATAGCTTCCAGAAGGATCTGCTCCATGGTCTTCCCATGCACAGAGATGAAGCTTACTGGCCCGTAGTTCCCCAGGTCTTTCTTTCTTTCTTTCTTGAAAATAGTAGTGATGTTTCCCTTTTTCCCGTCACTGGGGACTTCACCTGACAGACATGATTTTTCATATATGAAGGAGAGTCTTTTGGCAGCTATATCAGCCAGTTCCTTAAAGGCCCAGGGATGCATGTCATCAGGCCTCATAGACTTATACACGTTCAGTCTCATGAGATGGTTTCGGGCTTGCTCTTCTGTTACAGTGGGAGGGATTTTTTTCTCCCCCAGCTGCTGCCTAGAAGTTCAGAGAAGTGAGAAGTCTGTCTGCTAGTGAAGACTGAGACAAAGAAGACATGGCATACCTCAGCCTTTTCCATGTCTGTTGAAGCCAGTTTTCCCTCCTCAAATGAGGGGAGGAAAATCAGAGGGAGTACACTGTACACTCTCCTTTGCCTGTCTCTTATGACCGATGTATTAAAAGAATCCCTTATTATTTTTCACACCCCTCACCTAGGGGCTTTCCCAATTCCATCTCTGCACATCCAGACAGCATTCAGTATTCTTCCTAGTCCACACATCCCTCCTTCTACTGCCTTTTTGTGTTGCTCTTTTCTCTTAGTTTGACCAGCAGGTTCTTGCTCAGCCATGCTAGTTACTTGTTTCCTCCGCTTGTTTTCCTGTACTGGAGCACAGGGAGCTCTTGTGCTCTCAGACAGGTATCCTTAAAGAGTTGCCAGTTTCATTTCATACCTTCATCTCTCAGGAGATTTTCTCAGGGGATCTCACCTTAAATAGCCCAAAGTTTGCTCTCCTGAAGTTCAGGGTCCTGACTTTTTGCCAGGCCCATCCTCCTTCTAATTGTTCCTCTTGATTTCTGTTGTTTAGAAGTCCTTCCTCTCTCTTGTGCTGGTGTTCAATTGAAAGATCCTCATTTTCTTTTTCACAAGCCAAATAAGAACTTGCTTATGCAAGGCATATATCTTTCATTATGTATCTCATTGTGCTTCTGAATAATTTCACATGATGTTCTATGCTTTGGTCTCGTGTCCTCATGGTCCAATGTCTGAATGATCCATATAGGATGAATATAGTTGCCTGAGAAATTGCAGTGGTGGGGTAGGCCCTGAACTGTTCTCGTGCCTTTACTCTCAGGTGTGACAAAGTCTTTGCATTTTCAAGTATTTCCTTCCATCTCATCAGAAAAAAAATGAAAATAAAAAAAAATCTATGATGGATAACCTCAGCCTCATAAAAAGAGAAAATGTTCTCAGAAGGTGTTTTTTGCCCTTGAAGGACATCTTGCTTAATAATGTGCTTGGTCCAATTTTAGAAAACAAAGTAAAGCAGTTTTGAGCAATGTAATAATCTTCTGAGTATTCTTAAATAATGCTTTTAAGTATAGATCTCCATTAGCTCATTTGTTGTGCGTCTAAAGAGGGTTGTTCTCAAAAGCAAAATTAGAAGTAGTTTCAAAATTATTTCACTAAAACTCATCTCATGTACAAATGGTGGAAAGCAAAGTGACAAACTGTACAGCTCACCAGAAAAGATGTCTAGACTGGCCCCCTGCATCTGTGAGTAGTTTGTTGGATCCTGACTTCGTTCATGTTTACAAAAGTCCTGCCTGTGTCAAAGGCTTTCTATTAGAATAGTCTGCTAAAAGAGTCTGAAGTGTTTCTTTCAAGCTGGAAAATGAATTTAAACAGGAAGGACTAAGGTAGGAATGAAGCTGTGGTAGTAAATATGAGTCAACAAAGGAATGCTGTGAAGACTGGCAGGTCCAAAGCCTACATGACCTACATGAGGTATTTCACTATTTCTATTGACAGATGCTTGATTGAACTTGCATCTGGCAAGTTCTGAGAATCACCAAAACAACTCTTTTTTATTTCAGCCAGAAGAGTGAATATAAAACCCTTTCTGTGACTTGCCAAACACACACAAATGGATTTGGGATGCTGATTTCTATTTCAGACTGTAGTAGCATGTTGTACTTTTCCTTTGAGTGTCATTGTTAACTCTTTATGAGTGCATCTTCTGGTATAAATTTCCAACTGACTCCAACAGGCTTGCTGGGCTTCCATATGAATTACCAGAAGGTTGCCACTTCTTCAGCAGGTGCAGATTTATGGGAGGATGCGCCTCAGCATATTTCTTGTCTCTGGCCAGCTGCACAAAAGCATATCCTCCCTTGTGATATTTGGGGCTTAGAGGACATTAGACATATTTTTCTGTTGCCAGCTGCGTAAATAGGCCTTGGCTGGTAGCTGTGGGAGTGGTGCAGTGCACTGATACATGCATTAGCTGGAGGACATCTGTGCTAGTGCAGCTAAACTGCTTCCAGAGTGCCACTGCTGTGTATGCAGTCAGCTCAGGTTGGACACAGGGTCTGCTTGCACCTGCCTGGGTAGATATTTCTGCTGTGTTCAAGCCCTTGTGTAGAACTGCCAGTTCTGGACATCTAAAAATAAATTATCAAATTACAGCAAAATGAAATAGTGATGCTGTTATAGAATAAAAGAAGAGTGGAAAAAGAGTGCTACTGGAAAAGGAAAAAAAGTTTTGTGCTAAAGTATTTCCAGCAAAATGCCAGAGCATACAAATCTGAGAATTGGCAAGAACCTCCTTCATGCAGAAGTTCTCAGTTGGATGCTTAGTGGAAAGTAGCTTTGGATCTGTATAAGTGAGGATTCTGGAATTCCTATTGTATGTACTTAAAATTTTGAACAGAAGATGTTCTTAATGCTGAACTGAGAAGCGTGGTAGTTAGTATGTGGCAAATGCTAATGTTTGTGGCAAATATGCATAATCTATTAAGTAGTAGGCTATGAAGCAGTGAATCTGGAGTGGACAATCTTGGTATTTGTTACACTGTGTTCCTAGAACTTCACTTGGTGTTTGGATGATTTTAAAGAAAGTAAAAGATAAATATTTCCACACCCATGGAAAAGCAGATATTTTCCTTTAGCAAAGAACATCTGTTGTAGTTAAACTTATATATGAAACACTGGCTTCTGAGAAATCAGAGCTACTGTTTTTACAAACTGTAAGGGCTGAAAAGAGGAAGAGAGTCCTTATGAATAAAAGCATTTTTTCTATGCTTCCTTTATATCAGCAGAGATTTTACCATAGCCTCCACAGATGTTAAGAAAAAAACAACAAAAAACACAGATTCGTTACCAAGAAAAATGCTCTAGCATTTTTCTTTCCTCATTTTAAATAGATGTTGTTTGTTCTGGAAATGTAAGTATAGCAAAAGCCCTGCTCTCTACACACTAGACAGTGTGAATGGCTAAATATTTGTGTAAGTGACATTAGGTAGCATTACCCTTTGTCTCCCAAAAAGGCTAGTTCAGATAATAGTGTAAGAGCCACCTTCTTTAGCTTAAAAGTTGACTCATGCTTTTATTTACTGATTCAGCTAAACAAGTTCTGTTTACAGCACGCAAGCAGCCCCATGTAATCACACCACTCACATGACTCAGAGAACAATTATCTTTTTGGTTAGTATGGTAATGCTTTTTTCCCTCTGTAAAGAAGCTCACGTCAGGGAAAGCAGCTTATTTTATCTTTTAAAAATGTTTGATGCTGTAATGATGGAAGCAGTATTGTGGGCCTGGTGTGAGACAGTAGGAGCCTCCTTATGTGAGCTAGGAGGAGTGTTAACTACTATCAATTCAGCCAACATTATTATAAGGTAAAAATTTGGGAACTCAAAAGTGAATTTAATTAAAAATAAAAAATCCAAGCTAGTCAGTCTTGACCGCTTTATTTTTAATTCTTCTAACTATTCCAGTTAGATAAATAGGTACAGATATACATATAAAAAATGATTGAACAGGTAATACCTATCACCATGCAAACTGTCATACTTGTAACATTGGCTAGAACTGTGGTTTTTTTCATACTAGTCTGACTTAACTCAGTGCCATTGCCACCATAGTCACTGATATGAAAATAAATAAATAAAAAGGAGGTGTCCAAATTGTTCAGTGCTGCTACAACTTAATACCTGTTCAATCATTGTGCTAAATAGTTTTTTTCTGAAAATAATTTTCAGTTCAGCTACGCAGAGTTTTTACCTTGTCAAGGATTAGTTAAAACTTCCAAAACAGCATCATTTACGGTGCTAGTAAGGCAAAGTTAGCAATTAAATTTTGCCATTACATTCATGAGTAACTGTTTCTTCTGTCTTCCCCAATGGCAGGAAATCTGTATGACATTCTAAAATAATGCAAAAAAATATTTTGTTGGGAAAACTTTTTATTATCTTTGTCTCCAAAACCGTGCTTCATCTAAATATTATTATGAAAGGCCAGGGAGTTTGTGGCTCAGTTTCATCATGTTTCATATGTTATTTGCTCTTACTGAAAGCAAATGTGTGTATGTGACATATATATAAAGAGAGAGAGAAATAAAGGTCAATCTTCAATCTGGAAAAGATGACAAAATTAGCAAATATTTTGCCATCATTGATTTAGCCATTCCAACTTTGTTATATATGGTCAACTTGTAAATCCCTTTCAAAACTGGCTTTTTCCCATGAAATGCAACATGTTTACTTTGGCTGCAGGAGCTTAGAGAGGGGGACAGTGCCAAGCTAGCTGACAGGTTCAAATTTATTAAAGTGCGTGGAGAAGACCAGTGCTACTTATTTATTTGAACTCAAAGTATTAGTGTGTGTGTGTGTATATATACACACCCATAAGTATATATGTAGCTGTTGTGTATAATACTCTAGAAAGAGCATTTTTTCCTAGGTGAGAATGTAAGATAACATTGGAAGATGGCTGTCGATTATTTGTAGGCTAACAAGAAATACATCATCTTCTGTTATAAGCAGAACTATTTGAACGTGCCCTCCTCTCTAGACCTATTTTGTTTACTTAGCAGTTGGTGAATGAAAAACAGGAAAATTCATCTTAGCACACTCAATGGAGAAATGATTTAATCATAGTGGTTTGAGTTTAGCCTGGGAGGATACTGCTGTTTCTGAAGTTGGGTGCAGTTGTTCATTATGTGGTCTTTTTTTTTTTTTTGCTTGCTTGAAGACTAAAGTCCACAAGTTATGGCAGGTGAACTAATCTGAAAACAGCTTTCTATTTATAATACTTAATACAGCATTTAAAGCACACTTCTATTTTTACACCACTATTTCTGTTCTTTAACATTGGGACATACAATGTAACAAATTACTTTGCAGCAAACTAGTAATGAGTGAATGTGTGCTTAGTAGCCTGTGGCAAATGTGAAATTATGTGAGTAACTAAATATAGCATTTATGAAATGTATTTATAGCATTATATTTCACAGCTGAGCCCATCAAATGGGCTGCTTCCACCACAAGGCCTTGTTTTCCCTTTATCTTTCCTCTTCTCCCCACCCTATACTCTTCTTCTTCCTCATTCCATGTGTGATTACTGTCAGGTTCTTCTTAGTTTAAACTGAGATGGTTAGTTCTAACTAACTGATTTAAAGCTATCTTCATTCACTAGTTTTGTTTTCTCTCATTTTAGACAATTGAAGAGAATCAAACGATCAGCATTAGATGGAAGGAACGAGGAAAGGAACAGTCGATGAGTCACATATGCCATGTTTCATAACCAATATTTTCTATTAAATTATTAGGCTCTGGCTGTGACCACAGTAGATAGTTGCTATGGTTTAGCTGATAGCTGTGTGGAGTTTTGGTGTTTTTTTTCTTTTAAACCCCCATCTTGCATGTAAAACAGAGCCATTTTGTGCCTTTATGTGATGAGAAATGAATTGAGGTCCTGAAAATAAGCAGTGTTGCTATTTATCTGCTGTAACTTTAAAAGGTTGATTGTGACAGTGCAGTCTAAGTATTTGAAATCATTTAAGATTGCTTGATGGTTTGAAGTGTATCAAATTAAGATGTGTTGTTGTGCAGCAAATCAGATGAGTCTAGGTTCAGAGCTGTGATGGCCAGTAAGTTCAAACTGGTTCATACTAGAAAACATAGCACTTGAGTGAAACGTATGTTAGGAGAAGGGGTCAAGTGCTTGGCTGATGCAGCTCCTCTTTTCTCCTGTACATCTGTGAGTACAGAAAGCCACTGTAGCAGCATCTGGACAAATCCAATACCTAGCTCCACACTGCAGACATAGTACTCCAGGATGTAGCCATCCTCCTTCCTAGAGCTAGCTGCAGGCAGCAGCAGCCAGACCATGCTGGTAGATGACACTGGATACATCACCGGCTGGGTTCCTCTTGTGTGTGGCTCATGCCACAGCAGGGGAGGACAACAACATGTGGCATTAGTCAGCACTGTGGACTGCAGAAGTTGCAAACTTTGCAAATATTGAAGATTTGTTTCCTAGTTAAATCACTTTTCTGAACTTACGGTGAGAACTGATCAATCTAAAATAGACTGTGGATGGAACCATGCTTATTTTTTCAATGTAAAATGAAAGTTGACAGTGCGTGTGGTACTTCTGCTCAGAGGCATCATCTGTGAAATTGCTTCCTCTCTGCAGTGTGAGGGGATAACTGTGTCATAGCTCATGTAGACCAGTCATGCACCCCAGGCTGCAGAGTAGCAGCAGGTACTGGAAGCATAACTGTGAGGTACTACTGTAGTATTTTGAAGTTCAGTTATTTTTGCTTTCACTAAACCAGGTTCTGACTGATTTTTCAGTAACGTAATTTCTCATACCTCTACAATCAAGATACTCAAAAAGTACTGTAAAAGAAGGAATGTTTAAAATGATGCTTTGTCATTTGAGAGAGATAGTACTTATAAAAAGGTTCGTAAGTAACCTTTCTCTGATTTGTTTTGTGAATGAACATGAAAGTAGACTTTTCAAATAAAATGGAATTTTGGAGAAGAATAATTGAACTGTTGCAAGTGATGGGGAGAATAAGAAAATGAGTACTTTCAGAGTATCAAAAATTGAAGAAAAAATTGCTGTGGGGAAAGCGGTGAATCTGAATGACTTACCCAAATCGGCTTAGTAAGCAACTAGTCTTTTTCTTATCCCCCAGATAATTAGCAATGAGTTCAATCCTTAATCTTCTTTAAATTGGGCAGAAGAGGACAAACATATCAAATCTTTAATAATGTTGGGGCAGAATTATGAAATACATTTATGCTTTGAACTTGACTCAGAAAATGAAAAGTCATTTAGCTCTGTTACTCCTAGCATAGGTAGTTCTAATGCTATTTCTTAGAAAGTAGTAAAATTGAAAATTAAGCACTTGGAACCACTGGTGTGATTGGTAATAAATAATGTACTGTCTTGCGAGAATTGGACATGAGGTGTTGATACATGATTCATAACTGAAAGATAAGGTTGAGTCCACTGGAAAATGGTCATAATGGGGAAAAGGCTGGTGATCCATAATCTTTGATATGTTTGCAGAAAATCACTGAGCTTGAAAAGAAGCTGAAAAGTGATTCTGGTACTGGAGGAACCAAGAATATTTCTTTGCTGTCTGAGTTAGAATTCTGACTTGAGGTCAGTGAAAGTTTGTGCTGTGATGGATGGCTATATATTTTTTAGGTAAGACAAACCACCAAGGTGAGGTGTTGGAGTTGCTGCTCTTTCTGTGAGAGAACAACTGGAATGTATCAAGCTCTGTCTAGGGATGAATGATAAACAAGTGGAGAGCTTATGGGTGAGAATTAAGGGGCAATCTAATATGGGTGACACTATTGTATGTATTTACTACAGGCTGCCTGATCAGGAGGAGGAAGTTGATGAGGCCTTCTGCAGACATCTGGAAGTAGCCTCACGGTCACAGGCACTGGTTCTCATAGGGGATTTCAGTCACCCTGATATTTGCTGAAGAAGGAGCACTGCCAGGCACACACAGTCAAGGAGGTTCCCACAATGCGTGGAAGATAATTTCTGACATGGACCCAACAAGTAGAGGTGATCCTATAATTCTGTGATTTAGGCTGCCTGCGGTGCAAGATTTGCTTACCATATCAGGCAGTCCAGAGCAGAGCATAACGTGCTCATGAGCTATGACACTAATTTCAGTAAAGCAGCAATGTTAGTTTGATATTGCTAATTCAAGTATACCGTAGGTGATCTGCAGATTGATTGACAGTTTTGAAAAGTCATTGATACAGTAACAGTAGGTTATGCCTGTATTAGTAAATTGACCTGGGCCAAGTCTCAGGCTCAGACCTCAGAAGTCTATTGTCTACTTTGTAACTTGTATTCTCCTTATCATCCTTTTGGCCCAAACAGATGGCTGTGCTATCTTAGAATCCTCAAGCGCACTTAGGGAGTTGAGGAATTTGCTAGGATGGCAAATTTTCCCAGCAGGCATTTGGATGGAGAATTTAAACATTTTTTATTGTTTTACTATTTACTAGTGTGACTAGTCTGTGCCTGTTGGCCTCAAGGTCAGAAGGAAGTAAATGGTACTCTTCAGTTTACTAACTACAGAAATAAAGAGGGAATTACCAAAACATGACAAGGTGTTCTGGAACCTGTGAAAAATATACGCACACTGAACACCAATTGCTGTAATGAAAAATATTTTGTAAAAAAAAAAAAGTCTTCAAAGATAAACCATATTTCATGCAAATATTGTAATTTGTGATTATTTAACTTAGATCCTCATAAGGCACATTCTATTATGTCAACCTACCCCATAAATATCTTAAATGACATCAATAATTACATCTCTGGATAACAGATTGAAGTAAGTGGTACTGCACAGCAAATAAGCTGTGGCAGAATAGAAAGATAAAAAAACAAAGTTTGACTGGTATGTGCACTCATACAATTTGGAGATCTTTTAGGCTGCAAATGGAAGATATGTTGAATCTTTCAAAATTGCATTCAGTAATTGTCTATTAGGAGAAATTGAAGCTCAAGCAGCAATAGCTGTGTTCAGGTGAAACAATGTTATTTGGTAAATTTCTCTTTTCCTTTTTCTGAAATTATTAAGGATATTCTACTTTGATTCATACAACAACATAATTTAGGCCAAGATTATTGAAATGCATGGTTTTTTTTCTCCGAGCTGCTTTTAAAAGGCAAAATGATTGATTTGCATGGCAAGCCATGCTGAACTTCTACCAACCACAAAGTCTTAAGTCTTTAATGTTAGGAAGGCTGCATGCTTTATCAAAGATGAATTACTGGCACATCCATTTTAATTGGGTGATTCCTTCCTGACCAGTTCCTGTGATATATGGAAGATGGAAGGAGAACTTTAGAGGAATGGTTTCCTATGCACCACAATTATCTTGTAGGACTAATTGCCCCAGGAAACTGTTGAGGCAAAGAAGCTGCCAAAAGGGAAAACAAACAAACAAAAAAAAAAGCCCACAAAGAGGCCTGGTGGATGCAACCACTTGGGTGAAATACAATAGAGGTATAACATAATATTAAAAAATAATAATGTAATCTAATAATAAAAATAATAGTATCTTAGTCTACGCGTTGATTAGGTGTGAAGTACTCTTGATGATTTTGAATGGTCTATTCTTTTAAATCATCACCATGCATAACTTCA
Source organism: Pavo muticus (assembly GCA_016647715.1). Classification (NCBI taxonomy): domain Eukaryota; kingdom Metazoa; phylum Chordata; class Aves; order Galliformes; family Phasianidae; genus Pavo; species Pavo muticus. Next base: position 242,124 of record JACDJE010000130.1, read on the forward strand.
AGTATGAAGGCAGCATTTGGGCAAAGATGAACCCATATTTGCATTTTACAATGTGAGCTGGAAGACAAGATGTGAAGATAAGGTAATAGAAAAAGTGCTGGTGCCTTCCTAAGCCAACTTTGGGCTCTCCTGTAGAAAGGTATAACATGAAAACCCTCCAATAAAAATTAGTTTTACATTTTTCTTTGAAAGTGACTTGGAAAATGATACAGATTAGTCTGTGTTCACAGAGTTCACAGAACTGCAGTAGCAGTTAGTGTGATGAGGGTCATCTGGAATCTGCAGTGACACTTTTTGTCCATTCACAAGACAGCTTTCAAATATTAAATATTTTTTAGTTTAATGGAGCCAATATTACAGTTAGTGAAAGGACTTTTCAGGTACAATTTATTCATTAAAAATTACTCAATTTTCATAGACTGTAAAATATATATCTGAAGCACAAAAAAAGAGTTCTCTTCTTTTTTGGCCTAAAAATAGGCCAAATTTAGAGGCCTCAATTTAGAGGCAATTCTAGAACATAAAGAAAAAAGAAGAGAAGGGAAGAGAAGAGGAGAGGAGAAGAGAAGAGAAGGAAAGGAAGAAAAGAAAAAAGAAAAGACAAGAAAACTGGTATGCCAACTCTTAATTCAAACAGATTTAAAGTAAAAAATAAAAAAATACAGTTTTCAATACAGCAGCCTCAATTTTAATGCTGTGTCCAGAAGACAGTTGTTTTTGTAATCCTGTTCTTAGACTTTTCCATGTAGCTGCATTTCTGAAGTATTTAAGTCATTAATGGAACCATCAAGAAAATGGCTTTCAACTTAATTTTTCAATGCTTGTGCAATTCACATTTTTATTAAGCTCAAGCCCTTTTGCAAACTGCTATTGTGTTACTTGGCTGCTCTGAAGTATTTTAAACAAGACTTTTAAACACACAGAATATTAATTGTTACCAACCTTCTAAGTGATCAAGCTAATAAAAATCTAATGTATGATTAATTTGGGAGACAGGTAATACATCACTGGGTGGAATTAACAAGTAGGACAAAACTTCTTGTTTAAATATTAATATTTAAATTTTGGAAATTAGCTAATTACCGCAGAAGTGGTTTTCTGATTGTATACATTATGTGAAGGAATATTAAAAGCATTTGAAGGCATAGCTAAATCATTCTGCAATTCCAGCGTTGAATTTAACATGAGTGGAATACTTAGTGCTATTTTAACGTTTTGTATCATTTCCTGAGACTTGAATGGAATGTCTTTTTCCAGCTTGCAGTAATGTTTATTACTCAGTCTTTTCAATGTATGCTAGTATAATCATAAAATCTGATCAAGAGGCATATTTTATAAAGCATGTTGTTTTATGTGCTTAGATATTTTTCTCTTTAGAAAGTACTACGTTGGATTACCTCCTTTAAAAACAATATTGCTGAGTGAGGGTTGTAATTGCTACGTATTTCAATCATGGATCTAATACCTTTACAGTGTCCAGCTACAGGAATGCATGTTTTCCTACCTTCCAGTTGAATGAAGGCTGTCCCTTTGGTAGAGGGAGTGTCTGCTTGCCAGCTGTCACTGAAAGTCACTGCCTTCTTAATTCAGAGGTGCTCCTCTTGCAGCAGGCATGATTCACAGGAGTGCTCAGCAGACATTTCAGAAGAGTTAAAGTGATGCAGCCTTCTTGGTTCAAAAAGCTTTTTTTGGTAGCTTTTGGTCTTTTTAACTTCTTGAAAAGCTGAGTTGAATCATATGCTTGCTACTGAATGACAGATCTGCCTTCTGATTCAGTTCCAGGAGGGAGTAATTTTTTGTTTTCCAGAAGAAAACGGCTCTATATGAGAGGTGGAAGGGGACTGCAGATTTTTCCTTGCTTAACCCCTGGTTTCTTGCTTATTTGTATTAAAGAGGAGCATGAAATTTATATGGTATGTCTTTTTAATGTCATAGGCTTCTTAGAAAGTATAAAAAAAAAAAATCGTATATGTTCTGTAGTTAATTAAAAAAAAAAAAAAGCTTCTTAGGACAAAAAGGGCATTTTCCCATGTATGTTACTCTATTGGTATTGTTGTAGTAAAACTCAGATTTCAGAATGGGGCTATAAGCTTACAAATACTTTCATGCCCGTTATCCATTTTTCCACTTCTTGAATATTCTCCACACTTACCAGCAAGATATAACATCTATGATTGTTTTTCCCTATTAAATAAGGAATTATACATAAGTCCAAAGGATTAGTGTTTTGTTTAGAATCCAAGAGAATATTCTCAAATAAAGATCTTTTCTTCTTTCCTCCTTTCTGTTACCACTCCTGAATCTATTCAAGTGTCTTATTTAGATGATTTGAGTATTTCATCTTTTCAGTGCTTCTTTCATTCCTATGCATCATAGAATTCCAATTTTATCTTTTGTTTTCTTGATTTTTTTTATTTTATTGACAAAATATATATCTTATATGATACTTACATCCAGCACAAACTTCTCATTTATACGTGGAGGGAAAATTTGGTTTTGGATTATTTTCAATCTCTACCACAGCCCTAGAAGAAAGATAAAGGTTAGAAAATAAAGTTGAAATCTTGAAGAAATCTTGAAGATTAGGGTGGATGGTGTAAATTATCATCATATCCCATGGTTGAAGCAGTTTAGTCTTTTACAATCAGTGTTTTGTTCTGACATTTCTGTGATCTGCTACTTTCATCTACAGTCTCTTGAGTGTCTTTTACACACCATTATAGTTATAGTAGAGTTACAGCACTCTTTAACATCTTTCTCAGTGACCTAGACAGTGGGATTGAGTGTACCCTCATCAAGTTTGCTGATGACACCAAGCTTAGTGGTGCAGTTGATACAATAGAAAGAAGGGATGCCATCCAAAATGACCAGGACAAACATGACAAGGCCATGTGCAAGGTCCCACACCTGGGTCATGGAATCCCAGATATGAGATGAATTCATTTATTTTATTTGAATGCATTTTCCTTGACTTTTGACGTGTTTCTTCTGGGTAGTTAATTTGGCTGCCACAAGGATGGAATAAATCATAGTTCGGTGGTTGATCCTTTCTTTTTTACCTCCCTTTCATATTTCCATGGTCTTACATTCCCATGTCTGTTTCTTTGCAAATTTCCCCCTCCCGGTGTTCTTCAAGACTGATCATTTCTGGGATTTTCTTCTCCAGATTACCAAGGTAACTGAGAACTGAGCCTCTCCGCTATGGATGTGGCATGATGTTGCTTTTCGGCTGGGGGAAAGGAATTGCAGGCAAGGTTCTGCTCAGACTAAGGAGACTTGGAACAGGGTGTGTTGAGTTTCTGCACAGGAATAATGAATTAATCCAGCTGGCACAGAATTGCTGTGGGAAATGAAGAGTCACAGGAAAGATGGAATCTTGGGAGAACATAACTGCCTAAATCCATAATGCAAATTTCAGAAGCATGTTTTTTAGATTGTTACTGAAACATAAAACACTTGAACTGGTTATGTTTTTTTAAAAAAGCTCACTGAGTTTTTCTGGGTGCTGAAGTTACAAAACTTAGAAAACACCTGTCTTTTAGTTCTAGAACAATACTATTCCTTGCAAACAATAAATCTACATATATGCTGAAATTATCATTTTGAGTTTCCAAATCATTTTATGTTACTCTATTTGTAATTCATGTAAATAATGCAAATTAAAGAAGCCTTCTCCCTTGCAGGGACATCTAGTGACATTCATATAATTCTTGGTCTTGCAATGTTTTTTTGTTTTTTTTTTGCAAAGCTGTTTACATGAAGTCACAGAATGACTTGGCTTGGAATGAGCCCTTAAAGACGATGAGCCGGGGTACCTTACACTAGACACCAAGTTGCCCAAAGTCTGGCCTTGATCACCCCTGAGGGTGGGGCATCCACAGCGTCTCATAGCAGCCTGTTCCAGTGCTTCACCAACCTCATCATAAAAAGTTCCGTCTTTATATCCAATCTAAATCTAACTTTTTTCAGTTTAAACCCATAATTATAGGGCCTGCTAAAATATCTTTCTGTCTTTTTTGTAAGCAAGGTCTTATAGGGCCTTATCTTCTTTGGGCTGAACAACTCCAACTCTTTCAACCTTTCTTCATAGAGGCATTCCAATCCTCTGATAATTTTTGCGGTCCTCTTCTGGGCCTACTCAAACAGGCCCATACCAGTTTTATAGGGCATCCCAGACCTGGATGTAATATCCCAGGTGAGATCTCTCTAAATGAGAGTAGAGGTTGAGAATCACCTGCTGGCTAGTTGATCTTTTGACCTGCTGTCCATGCTATCCTAACACATGCTCACATCTTTCTATTGTATAGACTGAGCCTCAACAGCTATGAAGATACCAAGTTTTTTAGATGGGTTGCATGAGGTAAATCCCATTTTATCTGCAGGATCCTGTACTTTATTGTGTTTAATGCCTACCTTTTACTGTTTCAGTCAACTTTTCCCCTCGTGTGGTATTATTTCTTCTTTATGTTGGCAAAGCCTGTCTTTTTTATTCAACTTCTTGCATTAATTTCTATTTTAGGGGTGAAATCATGAAGTTAAAATAATTAACAGGATGAATACCAAGACTAATCCATGAGGAAAACTGTTGGAATAATTTGTTTTCAGCCTAGCATTCAGAGCAGTTCATAGTTATTTCTTCTGCAACAGTAATTTTAGTTAGCATCCTTGGGCTCTTTTTCTAATCTTTCTCTCCAGTCTTCCTAATAATCTCCGTTGTGACACCTTATCAAGTGTTCTGCTGAAGTTCAGATAAAATCTAATCTCCTTGTGCAGTTCTTTTGTCTGGAAAATAAGGTATCCTATCAAAGGAAAAAATCGGGCTAGTCTGACCTTTACTGAAGCCATTTTACATTTTATTCAATTGTTTGTTTACCTCTAAGCTGTTACTTATTCTTTCCTTCAAATTTTATCTTAAACTTAATACAAAAGCTGAGGTGTGATAAAAAATAAGAGTTTGGAGTCATTTTTTATTCTCTGATGTGGGCACAAATCCTGTTACAATTTTAACTTATTTTATGTTCTAGCAAAGTAACATTTTTGTAAAAAACATCTTTCTAATGTATCTGTTATGAGATGGCTGTTTCTCAGAGTTCTGAGATGAAAATAGACTTCTAAGCAGACTCAAGTTTGTTAATATGTTTAAGCTTTGCTTATGCCTTGTCTATGACTACAGATATGTTCTTATCTCAAGTCCCTTGTCTTCCCTGAAGGTGTTCATTTACTTTGGGGATCACATGTTAATTTGTACTGTGATATTTCTACTTCTTTCCTACTTTTTCAGATATAATTAATTGTCTGTTTGGATCTTGAGACTTTGTATAAGAGAATTTCTCCTTCCTTGAGATGCAAGTTCCAATTAGTATGTGAACATTTGAAATAAAGAAATTCAGGTGTCCTCTGCAGACATGTTGCTCTCCTTAGCAATTTTTTTGCCTGACAGGACTGATATTTTGAAATACATCTTGAGGAACACAGGGATGCAAAGAATATCACAACTGAATATTTTCATATTAAATCAAAACATCCTTCTGTCAATACACCTGGCTACAGTTTAGGGAATTCTATATGTTTGTTTGTTTGTTTATTGTATTAAGTGGAGAGTAATAGGATTATTTAGCTAGTCAATTCAAATGTTTAGTTAGTGAGGTTTTGGAAAGTTGCTAATAAAATAAAGGTCAATATTCTCCTTTGCAAACACCAAAGGAGGCTATTACCATCATAATCAGGAGTACTCTGTGCTATATGCTGAATGCAAAACGCCTCTGCTTGACAATCAGAGATCACTGTGAGATTCTTCTGAAAAATGTCTACGTTACCAGCTTCTTAAGCCAGATTATTGAGAGAAACACCTGTTATTATCCCTTGGATATCGATCCAGTGCCCTGATATTTAGGATTGGCATCAGCTAGTGACTCTGATTTTTTTTTTTCCCCATATATCATTGTTTAGCTTTTTCCTCTCTGTGCCCTCTCCCCCAGTTTGTATTCAAAATAAGGTCTCTTATTTTCTCAAATTCTGGATATTTTCAGAAGACAGTTGAGATTTCAGTGTGTCTTTTTTACCTACACATTCAAAAATTAACCTTTAATGAATAAACAAGAAGAGAATGAAAAGGAGATTGTATTCAGTTTTATGCCTTTAGTCATTTGGTATTCATTAATCCAGTTCATTCTTTCCTAACCATTTTTTACTGTCTCTTGTTTAGAGATGTTTGTGTTTAATTTGCACAACATAGCAAATCTCATCTGACCAGAGTTTCGTGTGGCTCGTCACTGGACGTGGACAATTAGGCATCTGTTGTCTAGATCCCTTTTTTAAGTAGAGGGAAGAAGCACGCATTTGTAGTGTGTGACTCACATGATCTATTTTAGACATCTGTGTACACTGGGATGGGAGGAACAGCGAACTAGAAACACCCATCAGTCTTCATCAACTGTAAAAGAAGCCTGGCCATCCTGAACAGATTTAGTGATTGTCAACCTCTGAAGTTAGGTGGGGTGACTGGCATCCTTAATGACAGTTCTTGCACTAGGCTAGATTTTTGCCAAAAAAATAGTACTCTCCCCTTCTCGCTGAGATGGGAAATTTCCATGTCCCAGAGAGAAACTTATCATTCTCACCGTTCACTACACAATTGCAGTGTCACCTAGCTGAGATTGCATGTGCTTCTCATGGGAGTGTTTTTGTGTAGGACTTGTCACAGAAGGAGCTCATCAGTATTGTCACTGACTGCACTGGGACCTTCTGACTCTTCTTCATCACACTGTGATGAAGGCAATGGAAATCTGCTTTGGAAGAACTGGCAGGCAGATGGGAGCCCCCAGCACTGCTTTTCTCTGTATTCTCCTGTGTTTTCAGGATCTTGCCAGCATTCTTCTTGCACCTGCAAATGTTTCTGTAGCAGACTAAGTTAATCAATATAGGAGTCCAAAGAAAGCAAAGCTTTCACTGAGTCTGTGTTTTTAGCAAGTAGAGATCACTGTAGCCATTACAAAACTGGTGTAATTATATACAAAGTAAAGGGAACATTTTGGAAAAATCTTTAGTGTCTGAACATCTTCAGGCACTTTCTTTTGAATATTGAACATACGTTCAGGTTCTTGGGTTCAGTGGTGAACTGAAACTGGCTTAATGCTCCTAATGCCTGATCCAAAGCGCTACATGACATAAAGTGCTGGTGCCGAGTAAATTCACTGTGCTGATAAAACTTTCTTCAAAGACTCTGACACTCAAACTTTTTGCAGGACCAGATATTTGATCTGCCTCTAGAATAAAACCAGCACTAAGTGATAAAGCGCTTGTTATAGTGTGCACTGGGAAATGTGAAAGACCATTCCCATAATTGACATAGTGCATACAGGTGATGTGCTAAAGCACAAATCTGATGTAAATGTCTGTGGAGCTTAGGTTTTACCCTGTTGCACTTTAGTGAGTCTATCAGCTTATTCTAAGGAATAAGCTAATCATTATGAAAAGAGATGGATGCTAGAAGAGAGAAACCACCTGGTGAAGGTATTAAGAAGGCAAATGTATTTCAACTGCATTCGTTTTTTGATTTTCTGACTGAGTGAATATTGTTCTAATTCCTGGGAAAAATAGTGTTACAAAGCACACTTGGTCTTTGGTTTTGAGGGCTAAAATATAGCAAGCTGTTAATGGAGTTTTATATTTGTTCTCCCAAGATATTTAAATGAAATCTTGAGGGTAGCCACAATCCCTGGTTAGAATCTTCCTTCCTATTAAAGATGACCTGGACAGGACTTGTTTTCATGCCGCATTTAAATTGCCCAGAGAAAAGGATCTTTGCGGAAGGCATCACACGTTGTTCTTGTCTCCCTGCCTCTGACCTACTTAGAATCACTGCACCTTAGTCATTAGCAGGGAGAGAAGGAAACCAATACTTCCCAGTTCTGAAAAAAAAAAAAAAAAACATTCAAGAAAAAATACTTACTGGATCCCACAGAGCAATAATAAAAGGTCTGTTTGCCAACAACTTATTTCTGACCTCATGAATTGGGAAAAAAAAAAAAATGTCCTCCTTGGGTAAGTCCTGCAAATTAATTGTTTCAGGATTTCTTGGGATGAGTGAAATCTTAAAAGGTGGTTTGCTTGGAGTTTTTTAATATGTATATTTGAGTGTATTTGGTGCTCTTCAGTTTGCTAATTACTAGCCTAAGCAGAAGCAGTTAGTTGGTAGCTAAGCATGAGTAGTTAACTTTCTGTGATATTTCCTCTACAGAGTTAGCACCTGTGTTATTGTCACCACTTGGACCTGCTTCAGTCTTAGTATTAATAAATAAGGAAGATCAATTTGGAAAAGCTGAACAATATAAGCGTTTCCCCTCCTAAAATACTAAATGTTAGTTACATATATTTTTATATCAAATAGGTACTTTAAGGTACTTTTTTTGTTTGTTTACATATTTCTAAGTTAGAAAAACTGCTTTACAAGCCCAAAGCAGAGATTTGCTAAATATAAACTTGCTTGCTAAATATAATCTTGTTTGCTAATATAAAGATGGACTGAATTTTTTTTAGTCAAATATGTAAAGTTTTTCAAAACTAGATGTACAGTGTTGATAAAGCACAACCTCGTAAAAGGGTTAGAAATGAAAGAATATTGGTGGGATACGGCATCTAATTCTGATATGGGATCTGACTCTGAGATATTTATATTCCTCTGTGCTATGCCAGCTACATTATAACTGTTATTAAACATTAAGGCAAAGAGACAAGCTTCTTAATAAATAAATAAATCATAAGTAGGCTGAAATACAGTTTCAAATATTTTTCCTTTAAAAACAGAGAAGTATAAGATAAATATCAATGCTGATTTTCTGACAATATTCAAAAGAAAAAAAAATGATACCTGTTCTTGTACTATTTTGCAGAATTATAAGAATAATTTTAAGAAATGGGTCATGAAATGAGATAACTACTTCAACACAGAATTTTCACTCTGGTAGCCTTATCAGTCTCAGAAGGTGACTTGAGCTATATTCCTGGTAAATTTGGACATGGTATGAGGTATGTCCAGTCACAAGGGATATGACATGTATCCTCTTTCCAGCATGGAAGCCAATATATAACACTAATGTGTATTTCGGAGAAAAACAAACTAGCTGGAGAACAGTGGCCATCTAACTGCCTTGGAAACGGGAGAAACAGAAACCCAGCAAGTGAATGCCACTGCTGAAATCCTTTAAGTCTCCTCTACCTTTGCACTATCTATTTGCTTTACAGAGCCCTCAGCAAAACCAAACAGGAAAGATCTTAGACCTGTTGGACTGCCAAGATTTTAGTGGTCTCTGTGAGGCTGACAGTTGAACTGCAAGACCTGTGTGGTATGCGAGACTGCTGGAAAGGGCTGTTTGGGCAGGGAGCAGTGACGGCACTGCTGGAGCTCAGTCGCATGTGTAGGTGCCAGGCAGTCTCTTCTGTAGGGCTTGAAAAGGGCAAGTGAAGTGATCCAACATCTAATAAGTTTACCCAGTAAGGTTAGGTGAAGTACAAACTCCCTCATTACAGTGGCCTCTCTGCCTCTCACCAGGAGGGGGAAAAAGCTTTGTGGTGTTTATGAAATTAGAATTTTAATTCTTTCTTTCAAATGTACTCTCAAGCCCTTAAAAGTTCCCTCTTCTATAGACTTTGCAAACCAATCTTGTGATGGAGTCTTGCTCATTGTAAACTATAACCACAAAGTTATTTATTGGAGAAAAAAGCTTTGTTGGCAGTCTTTCCTACTAGGAGGTCATTGTGATGTTTGTGACCTTTTCTTGGGTTAGGGTTGCTGAAAGGAAGCTGGCTCTGAGCCTTCTCAGCCCAAAATGCCCCTGCATCCAATCTTTGAGCAAACATAAGAGCTCTAATTGTACAAAGTAATCAATAATACAAAGAAAATGAGAACATAAGTGGCTTCCCATATAAACTGCTAAACTCTCAGAACCTCCCTGAATTCCTGGGAACTAGAGCTTGGTACTTCAGCTAGAAAGATATGGCTAGGATAAAAGAATACCATATTGATCGTGGGAGCTAAAACATTGCAGACACTGGACAGCAACAGCCATGTACTGTACGTTTTAATGCTACAAAGCAAAAGTTAGCATTTCAAACTAGTCATAAGGGCAGCTCTGTAAGGAAAAAGATCTTGGTTCTTGTTCTTTGCTTCTTGCCATAAGGACAGTGATCAAGTATCTGGGATGATTAGTGGCTTTCTCCCACGTGTTTATAAAGTATTTGGAGACAGTGTAATATGAGTCACTTTGCTACTGTAATACCAATTAGATCAGCTCCAAAAAATTTGCCATGACTTTTGCTTTCTGCTTTTTTTGCTGCTCCCTCATCAGAATTACTCACTCTGGAAGTAGTTCTTTGTCCCTTCTTCCTGTCCTCCCAGGCTTAGCCCTGTAGCTTCCGCTTCTCTTACTCTTTTCTGAACCAATTGTTCTTAGGTTGAAAGCAAACATCAGGAAATGTTTACTTTTGTTTACCACCCAACCTTTCATCTGCATACTGTATCAAATGACTTGCAAACATGTTGGACCAGGTATTATTCATCTGATAGAGCACAGGGGAATAAGACGGTGTGTGCATCAATCCCTTGGTCTTGCCAGAGTGTAAAGGCACCAGAGTAAATTTTCTTCAAATACTTTTGGTTTGGTTAAAAATGTAAAATTATATAGAAGTTTTACTTTGATTTGAAAAAGGTGAGACAGAGAATCTTAAGAATTTGGATATAATAGTGGTCAATAGCAGAATGATTAGTTTAACAAAACTAACTTGTTTTCACTTAAAGTCTTTAAGCTACTTAGGGATGGTTTTGACACTTAGACACTAAATATGTTGTTCTTACAACATATGTTGAGCATTAGAAGCTAGAGTTGTTTACTATTTTCTAATTCTTCTGTAATTTTATTGGATCAGGCCAACAGCTAGACATAAAAATTCATAATACGAGTATGAGAATTTTAATGAACATTGAAGATACCTCAGTCTGCTGCACTTTGTGAAATGTTTTGTTTCTCAAATCATATAATTTCAGTACCTCACCTTATTAGATGCCATTTGATTTCTTGAAAGTATATATTACTTCAAGCCTATCCTTAGCTAAAAAATTATTGTGTATTTGACTTGGTACATGCTGATGATGGAGCATCCATAAAAATACTTCTATTAATTCTTCTAGAAAGGCAGTTTTGCCCTTCACTATGTATGTTAGTTTAGATAGATAGATAAAGTTGATTAGTTGGCGAACACTGTGTCTTTAGGAATCTCCACTAGATTTTCTTAGATTATAACATCTGCAAAATAGGTTTGGGGAAGCATTGTGGGACTATTTTTATTCACACTACTAAATTGGAATCCTTAAAGTAGAAATAATAATGTATGACATCTTTAATTAATTGACTGCAGATTAATTGATGGGAAATTAGTATTCAATACTACTTCAATATAGAAACAACAAAATTCAGAATGTACTCTTCTGCCTCTCAGAGGCTTCAGAGAGAGAGGCCTCTGAGGCCTCTGAGCCTTAATCCTGATGTGATTTGATATTTAAAAAGTCACATTTTTAGATTTATTTAGGTGATTTATTTAGGTAGAATGATACTACTCTCAAACACCTGATTATACATTAGCTGTAAAGAAAATAAATGGTCATTGATGATGACAATAATAATATAATTATAATTAGTACATTGTACTCACTACTCTTGTGAGTACAGTATCTAATGGATGCAGCATTCTGGTATTATACAATTAGTACATTACTCTCAAATACAGAGGTTGTTTCCAAAAGAGTGAAGTAGTTCCTGATGAGCATCATTCATCTTTCTGTCCAGCCACAGTATCAGTACTGTGATAGGTGTGCTGCGTTTTCCTGTGATCTGCTTCCAAGGGAGCATTTCCCTATGTAAACCATTTGAACACTTCTGAAAGATTTTCATCAAATGTCAGGACTCTAAGGGAAATGCCAGCAGGAGATGTGAGAGGCTATATAAAATATTGTCAAGCTTTAATTTTTAGACATCTGTATGACACAGTCAATTAAGCAGATGAATAATCTTTTCTATACAGCAACAATCACTTCTGTCCTCTGTAGACACTAGACGCTCTAACAGTCAGCTCTTGGACATCTTATCCCAGCAAACAAAGATTGTTTTCTGTTTTATGTATAAACCTGTTTCTCTAAATTAATTTTGATGAAAATTGAACATGTTTTTTTTTTTTAAATGCAGAATGGAATTTTATTATTGTTGTTTGAGAGAAGGCAATGGTTTAGAACCTGTAATAAGTTTCAGGGGGGAAATGAATTAAAATGAAAATAATGCATTGTTTAAAAAACAAAACAAAACCCAACAAAACAAACATATGACTGTGAGTAATCTGAACAGTTAAGAAAGTTAAATTCTCCACGAGGAGAAATTGCACTGATGGTAATGGAAATGGAAGGACTGCACCTGACTTCAGAGGTCTTTGGGTCATTCAGGAACGGAGCCCCAACAGCAAAAGGAGAGTAGGCATGATGGTGGTCCCTTCAGGTAGGACCTCAGGATGTAAAGGGTGGCAACATATTTTGGCCAAATTGGGGATAGTGAAATACAAAGATTTCAATTTTGGCTTCTGGTTCCTCAGAAGTAAGGTCATCTCTGTTTCTGGTCCAAATTCTGTGAAGATGAATCATCAGAGACAATTGATTTGAGGGGCTGCTTCTTTTGGGTCTTGTCTAGGTTTAGTCCCTGATGGATGACTAGAGAATGTTTTTTTTTTCCTCCAAAGTAACACAAAAAAAACCCTATTTATACCAAAGTAATCTTTTCTAGATGAAGACAATAAGGCTGCTGGTTTTTCATCCCTTACTCAGAGGATTCTTAAGCTGTACAAGAGTCTGCATCTGTGCAACTGAAGTACATCCTAACTTTCTGTGCTGTTTCCTGTCTCGTTGTTACGTATTTCCTCACAAGTTGAAGAACTTTGCTTCACTGGAATACACCTGGCTATTCCAGGTAATTTGACTCTAATCTGACACTCTACTAAATGATGAAATACTGTCAAGTAGCCGGGAGACTCCAGCAAAGCATTCTCTTCTCTGTGAAACTTACTCCCTCTGGTGGTGTAGCAGGGAGAGTGCTTGAAGAAAAGCAGAGCTCATAGAGAAAATTATGAATACAGGTTTATATTCACATCAAGGTAATGACGCTTTTTTCTTTTCTTTATGAAATTTGTAAAATTATAGTAAAATCTTATGATAAAATAAAATTTTCATGGAAACACTCAGATGTCATTGCAGTGAAGAGCAATGCATATACCTTCCCACATGGCACTGAGCCCTTCTAGAAGTCAGTCTCATCTTCCTTTTAAGTAATCCTTCTATTCATTATATTATTATATTGTATTTCCAAGACTTCTGCTTACGGAATCGAAATATATACATATATGAGGACTGCTCTGAAAGTAATGCCTATTTCATTATGCTGACCTTCAATGTCAGAGGCCTGTGTTGGTGATATGGCAGTAGAGGTTGAACCTTCACTCCAGTATTCCATTACATTTTGTTGCCTTTTGGCATATGGCAGCAGAGGGGCAGTCAGACAAAATGGTGTCTGACATGGAAGTGCATATGAAGCAAAGGAGTGCTATTGAATTCCTCCATGTGGAAAAAAATGGTATCCACTGACAATCATTGACACTTACTGAACATTTATGGAGACCAAACAGTGAAGGTGAGCGCAGTGAGGCAATGGATAGTACATTTCAGCAGCGGTGATGGCAACAGTGGGTCGTCTTCACGGGTGCAGATTTTTACAAGCATGACATACAGGCTCTTCTTCATCACTGGTAAAAAGGCACAGCTAATGGTGTTGACTATGTTGAAAACAGTATTTTGTAGCTGAGAATTTACTCTATCAAATAGTGTTATTGTGCTATTTGTAGCTGTTGTCGTTTCTGTGGAACAAAATAGGAGGCATTACTTTCAGAGTAACATGCTTGTTTCTCATACAGCAGTTTATTTAGATTACTGCATATATTAAATGCTCTGTAATTGAGATCTGAAATATGTCCTTACTGACAACACTATTGTCGTAAAACTAAGTTGAAATTTCTCTCCAACTTTGTATTTTTGGCATATTATATAACATGATTATCAGAATACATACAGTTTATGGAAAAATAAAATCTTGCTTCAATTTATCAATGCAAGACATGTTATGGACCAGTTCTTACTTAATACACAGGAAGCTGATATTTCATATTACGACATCTTGGAGGGACAAAACATTCTCTACCCTAAACATGGCAGAAGGCTTTGAATAAGTTAATTTTATTTTCTGATCATAAGCTGTAGTGAAGGAGTTGTGCACTGTCAGAATTGAGATGTGAGCTTACAGCTCAAATAAAGTTGACTCGGGAACATGTGAGACACACTGTATAGACAAACTTTGTATGTACCAATTAAAACGTTTCTTGCATGCCTAAGATTGTAACTCACTCAAACACCCTGCTTATAGTGCTGTGGGGAAATACCATAACCTCTTTGGTTTAGTTCTCTGCACTTCATAATCCAGAGTGCTTTTCCCAGTCTTGGAGTCCCGCAATCATCTCTGTATCCATTTTGTTTTGTTTTGTTTTGCAAAGGGCATTTGAAGAAGCTGGAAAGAAAGAGTTTAAACTTCCCAGATGGGCACTGTGAAAGGTGTTTTTGGACTGGCATTTTATATGAGGCATGTTCTTGGCCTTGCAAATGGTGTTAGAAGTTACTGCCTGTCAGATGAGATGAAGTGACTGATTCTTTATGTGCACGTCCCCACTGTGAAATAAAACATTAGCCTAAACAAGGAAGGAAAGAAAGCAGATGTGCAGGTAGAAGTTTGTAGCTGCCAGATGGCAACTGCTGAGATTGGCTCATTTGATTACTTGCAACAACTTGCAAAACTCCCTTAGAAAGTAAAATGAAGGCAGAAGTAGGAACAAAACCAGCTTGCGTCTTTTGAACATGTAAAACTTCAGTAACTGATGCTTAGGCTGTTTTATAATATCCGGTAGGATAAAATACTTCAGGACTCTTATCCCATTGAAGTCAGTACAGATTTTGCAATGGCAATATAAACAAATGCTTAAAAGGCATGCTTCTATCAATCTATGAAATATCTTCTAGTAGTGCACTGTCAGCTGTTCAAGTATCGATGGATACACAGCTATCAGAGTATATGTAGCTTGAAAGTATTAGAAGTTACTCAGCCTACTAGATGATGGTTTTTGTTTCTATATAGCAGTTCTGCTCTTTGGGCAAAAATATTTGTGCAAGAAAGCAACTATCTATCCAGGATAAACAAAGAAAGACTTTTATTAACTCAGTGATTGTGGTGAACTAATCAAGAAAGAGGACAAAGTTAAATAAAAATCCCAAGAAAATTAATATTGTATAGGTATTGTAAAGTTTGAGTCTCTGTTGCTATATGAAGTGGTGAGAGTCAGATAAGTGAGATTAAAGCACAAAAACAAAATCATGTCAGCACCAGGATTCAGCGGACTGGAACCATGTTCCAGCAAGGCAGAGACAGTGCTTCTGCCTGGCTTGCAAAATAGGCTTGTGCACATTAAGCGACTGCCAGTTTGTGTGCACACGAGTGTTTCTCCTTTATTCCTTTTTCTTTTTTTTTTTTAAGGGCTTGTGTGTCATCCTGTTGTAGAATGAGGAAAAATCTGGAATCCTAGAGAAACTTAGGAGCTAAAAAATAATATTCTTTCACAATTCTGCTTACAGAAACCCTTTTCCTTCTCATGCTCACTCTTGGAATTAATTTGAACTAGCCACTGTTCACTGGGAACCTATTTTACATTAAGTGATATTTACAAGTTTACTTTTCATCTTTTGGCCCTTGTTTAGATAATGTTAAAGAGAAAATTCAAGCTAGGAGAAAAAAAGAATGCAGGATCACAGGTGGAACACATGGAAGATTTTTCTTAACTTTTAAATATAGATTTCTCCTAGGCTCTAACCTCCAAAATGCTTCTAGACAGGCGTGGGCTTTCCAACAGTGATTTAGGTATAGTTGTGTGGGCCCCTTTCTTTGTGTATAGTTCAGCTTGGTGAAAACTGTTATTAACAGCAAGAAGTCAAAAGCTATATTGCTGCTTCTTGCTGCATTCATTCTCTTCACCAACCTACAAGCAAACTTCGTTTCTAACATAATCCTAGGCATCATTATCCATAGATGAGGTGGTTGAATATGAACTCTAGCCTCATTCATTAAAGAACAAGTGGAGAACGGGCCACAAATTCATCTGTAATATGTAATCACATTACTTTAAGTAACTATAGAAGTTATCTTGCTTTTGCCTCACCACTGCTAAAAGGATGGGTTAAGTATTCTCTCCCTGGCAGGTAGCTGTCCCGACTCTTTTTAAAGACCTACACTTATGGATCTCATAGAACCTCTGAGGCAACCTTTCCAGTGCGTCAATACCCTTAAAATTAGAAAATTTCTTATCTTGCTTTTGGAGGCATAAGCTCAATGCTTCTTGACTGATTGACTTTGATCTCAGGGGACAGATTGTTCCCTTTTTCTTTTTCTTTCTTTCTTTTTTTTTTTTTTTTTCTCCAAGCAGCTTTTTAAGTGCTTGAAGACTGGCATTATTTCTTGTTCAGCTTTATCTTTAAGCTGACAAATCAACCAGTCTTTTCCAGATGGCCAGGAGCTGAGCCTTCCGCACACACGTGCTGTGGCTTCTGGCGGTTGCTGGTTGTGGATTGTTGCCTCTGGGTGGGACAGTCCTGTCTCGGTCATTTTGGCAGCAGAGGGGCTGCCTTACGTCTAGGGGAGGTGGAACCCGGCCAGCAGCCCTCCTACACCCCTGGGCCGGGCGAGTTCCTGGTGTCCCCTGTCGCTAGATGGCACCAGCTGCACACTGGACCAGAGAAATAACGCATGAAGGGACAAGTTTTCAGTCAGAATAGAGCTGGTCGCTCTCTCCGGTAGTGTAGGGATTAGCTGTTTGTATGGTAAACAATTATGTACAGAAGTAGGTTTTTCTTCCTGCTGCTGTGCAAGCTTCTTAGAGACTGTAAACTACTACTGCTTCCAGTAAAAATATTTATGAGAAATTTAACTCCATTCTTACTGTAGTAAGTGCCTCGGAGTACATGTCTGTTTATCTCTGGAGCCCTTTTCTGTAGATCTCAAATGAAAAGAGTAACCTGTAATGTCTTTTTGGTAGAGCAGGACTGCTGAGTAGGGCTTCTAGTTTGTTTAGATTTGTCAGCAACCTGTGCTTTTATTATAAAATATATATGGTGTGTACTTTATTATGCATTTCACTTCAACATCAAGTGTAACAGCATGTTTCAGCCAAGCCAGTGCAATCAAGTAAGCCTCATCAGCTGTATAAATAAAAATGTACTCTATGTTTGACTTCCTGTCGAATTAGGTGCCAGCATTTCTTTCTGACCACAGCAGCATCCATTTCCCACCTTCTTCTCTGTATTCTCCTGCACTAGTCTGTTGAACAAAACAGTTTCCTCCTTCTGTCCGAAATTGTTTTGTTTTTTTACTAGGGAAATGTATTTTAACAGTGTGTGAGCTGACCCTAGATATAGTCTAATAGACATCAAATATGTATCAGCCCAAGAGTAACAACAGCTGCTCTTGGCTTCCTTCAGAGAATTTCTAGATATTCAGCCTCCTTTTAGTTTGAAACCTATCTTCAGATCCCAGGGCATTTAAATTTTTGCAGTAAGCTTCTCTTAGGCCATAGGAGTAGAAAACAAGTAGAAGAGGAAGTGACCATGAAATGTTTGAAGAGCTGGTGTTTTGTGTGAGTTCTACTGAAGTGTTTTGCTCAGTATATTAAATATTTATATAGCCCTACAGTCACTATTAATCCAAATAGTTGTGTTTTCTCTAGCCTACCACAGATTCCTACCTTATAGTCCCTCCCCCCTCCCCCCCCCCNCCCCCCCCCCCAAAATTAATCAAGGTGAACATATGGACTTGTCAGCACTGGAAGATAGTTTATTATTTTAGCAAATAACATATTTTAACAATTCTAATTCTGCCTGACCAGAGCTGGGTGTTGCTAAAAATATTGAGAAAATTAATATTATGTGAGCTGTAAACATTTGCTTTTGCAGCTACACAGGTAAAAGAGGCACATGAAGGGTCAGACCATCTTGTATTTCCACTGGTAATATGTGATTTCTTCAAAACTGAAGTGTTGCATGCAAAGAGTACACTTTGTGATCTTAAAAGTCATTACTTTTTCTGAGAACATCAGAGGAAGAGTTTTCTATTTAATTTCACGTGATAAGCCAATAGAGGCTTTTGGAAACATATTATTAATAAACTACAACTTATCATTTTTCATCCTGGTCTACTTTTTATTTCTCTTCCTATTTCCTAGATCCTCTCTTCTGTCTGTGTCATCTTTTTCCCCTTCTCTTTCCCTTTCTTCCCTCATTCAAGAGTCATTTGAAAGATGCTCTTTTTTTTTTTTTTTTTTTTTTTTGGCAGCCACTTGTATATCCAGGCACGCAGTTCTTAGCTTTGACAAGCAGAAGTTCATCATACTCAGAGTTCACTCTCATGATGGGCAGTGACCACCTGGGTGTCATTTGGAATCTGTGGTCTCTGATGGTCAGCCTAGACATACTCCTTTTTCCCCCTTCTGTCCTTGAAACATTTCTCCTCTCTTTTTCTCAGTTGAAAAACAGATTTGGTATTGTAATACTGATATTTCCCTTACCTCCAAACTCAATATTTTCTTTTTATGTCTGCTTCTAGTTGACTAAGACGTGTAAATAGCTAGTATTCTTCCTAGGCCACGGTGTCTAAACATTTGGCCTTTTAAGGAACTGCACAGTTTCAGCTAAGGAATTGAGACAATTGCAGGGAACATAAAAATACAGAATATTTTATGTCTATTTCTTTTTTTGCTCTTATGCCATTTTCCTCTTTATAATCTTTTGTCTTGCTGAACTTGTATCCTTTCACTCTGTTTTTAAACATATCTGTCTTCTGGGGGAAAGAGAAGGATGATCTATTGTTTCCTGCTGTTCTCTGTTCCTGATACCTGCCTGAGGGCCAAGCTTCCAGAATGAAACATTTTACCCATCATCCCTGCTTTGTACTTCACTCTTCTTTCTTATCTTGCTTTATGCTAATGTTTCCTTCTCTCTGCCTCTCATTTTGCTTCTGCTACTCCTCCTACTCCGTCTTAAAGAAAAGGAGATGAAGATGACTTGGCTAATGCAAATTTAGCCAACATCCTCTTTCTCCTGTACTTGTTTTTGTTAGCAGGAAAGTAAATTATCTTGCAAATTGTTTTGTAATGAAGGCAGTTTTCTTGTGTATTTGTTGAATGTTCATCTTAGATGTTGGAAATGTTTAGACGAGAAAAGAAGCCAACATCAATAGTGAAAGAATTGTCTTTGTGTTCGCTCTAAAATCTTGAAGTGTCATAAGACACTGGAAAAGCAGTACACAATATAGTGGAAAGCAGTATACAGTGAACATAATTGTCTTCATCATCATTTATACATAGTAAGACTTTACTTCAACTCCTCTCTGTTTATCAAATAAATGATTGTTATGTACAAGCCTGCATTCAGGCTAAGATTAGGAAAGAGATATAAATCCTTACTCACTTCAGGGTTGCAGAGAATCTAGCTATGGATATTGATAGCTGAGCTATCAAGTTGCCTTTGAATTAAAAACAGAGTAAAGTCATATACCAAATACTATTTTCTTTGTAAGAATGGTTAGTTATAATGTCAGTAAATACAAGCTACAAATTGGCAGCTGAAAGTTTATTTTTCTTGGCTGAATTCTAAGGATTTTTTCAGCCTCATACCTCCCTACTTAGCTAAACCATATAAATAGTGGTTAAATTCTTTTATATTCAATCAAGTAGCTGCCCCTTAGAATTAGTAACAATCCTGAAAAATGTACTGTATTTCTGTGTTTTAGTTCTGGAATGAAACCTTGTCAGAAATGTACCTCCTCAACATTTGTTTTTTTATAACCCAAATAACAGTTAAGAGATGAAAACTGCATTGTCCCAGCAATGCAAATTACACACTTTGAGCCCAGAGGAATCTAGAACCAGTGGGGTGTAAACTGACCCTGCCAAAGAAAAGTGCTGTAGTGAAGAGCACAAAAGAAAGTAAGAGCTGTGTTTCCCCACATTAATGTATTGTATTGGAACATCAAGTAGTATATTTGAATATCATAAGTTTGTGACTGTATTAGAGGAGGGTGATTGGATTAAAGCCTGGATTGTTGTCTGTGCTGAAGGACTTCTGCCAGTCCCTGCAAGCACTGTGCAAGCTCTTTCTGAGTTTGGTCTGAGGGTTTCGTGTTCCAGATATATACAATTCCCATCACACTTATTATCACAGCTGTATTACAAGCAGTTAATTTACATGGCAAAGGACATCTTGATCAATCATCAAGGTCAGATTAAACAAGAAAAAACAAACCACAAACTAGATGCTAAAGGAACTTTTGACAATATAGATAGAGAAAACTATATTACTTAAAAAAACATGACATGAAGTAGACCTGATAAGGTTTGAAGCAGTTTCTGTAGTGTTTTATTATGTGGTAGTTCTAGAGAACCTTTTAATTGGTTGTATTTCTATCTTCTGCTTAAAAATGAAACATGTTTTCTGAGAAGAGATTTAATGAACTGTGAAGATAATTACTATTTTTGAAAGGGTATTTGGAAGATGATTATATAGCCCTGCAGAGGTTAATTGCCAATGCATTACCCTAGGCTGTATTTCAGAGAATTCACAAAGCTGTTTAGAAACAAGAATGAAAATTGAAAAACTGCATTTGTTCCCTGGCAACGCAGAGCAATAGCAGTAAATTACAAAGTTGTGTGTACAATGCATAGAGGTTTGCTTCCTGCTCTATATCATTGGAATAAGTTCTTTTATTAAGTCATAGGAGGGTAAATATGTTGATTGTTAAGTTGATAACTACAGTCCTCTTTTCCACTTTTATTTTTTCTTTTTTACATTTTGAGAAGGTGTCACACTGTCAAAGAGCCAGAGGTTATTAGCATGGGCTTTGGCATGGATACAAATATCTGCAAACTATATAGAGACGTTTGAGGTAAAAGTTGTTTTCCTTTCACTAATCTGTGCATGCATATTAATACATGTCAGTATCCATACAGCCACATGTTCAATGATATCTATAAAATGGATAAAATTGTAGAAACTTTATTTTAGGCAGTGTGCAAGTAGCAAGAGGTCAGTTGTAGATCTGGTGGTCACCATTAGTCCTCCATTATGATAGTGAATTTGAGGACCACCAAAGCTTCTCTAAAGGGTGCTCATAGTTCCTTTTTTTTTTTTTTAAGAGAATTTTGAAATTTGGATGCTCCACAAGAGTTACTGCAGGCTAGACACATTACTTATTTCTCAAGAATGGTGCTTGTCTAGTAATTACTTTTCTACTTTTCAGGAAGAGAGTTGCGTGACTGTAGCAGAAAACCATTTATTACCATTAGCTTACTTTCTCCTCTCCTGTATTAGCACTGATAAAATTAATTATTTTCTGATTGCTTACTGACACTTTGTTCAATGGAGTTTTTTTTTATGCTTTTAAGGTTTTTCTAAAGAAAAATAAAGTACAGTGTTTGGTATAGTGATAAGAAGTACTTGGAAAAAAATGCTTCATTTCTCACCATCAAATCATTTCATTTGACTGTGAAGGCTTAACGTGATGCTAATTTCTCCATCACGTAGTTAAATTTTTCTCAACTCTGCCAGCAAGGTGTCTCTGGCTCTGCTGTCTTCCTCAGCACTTGCCCTTGGCCTGGGATAATGAACAAGATTTTCAGCTTTTGTTTTATCTGGATTTCAATAAAATCTTGCAAGCTTTGGTGATTAGACTTCTCTATTACGAGTATATATTCAAGCAATGTGTTTTCACTGGATTCAATACTATGTTAGGAATTAAGTTAAACTCTACTTTTTTCTGAGCCATGCTTGCCTAATTACAGTACAGTGTGTGTTAATGAGGGTTATTCCAAGGTATCACTGCCTGATAACAGCAAGCAGCCCAGAGGCAAATTCCAGATCCCAGTGTTGAGAACTGAGTTATTGCCTGTCTGGAATTAACAATTGGGCTTAAGGCTCTGGACAGAAAAGTAAAATAAGACTTTCAGCTCATATGTTGAATCCAGCCTTGCTGACCTTTTCCACTTAAGATGGAATTAAAAGACGAGGTATCACAGATTTATTATGCAGCAGATACTTCACAGTGCATGGAGGAAGAAGACAGTGATGTTTAAATTTACTTAAAGGCCTTACATTGGTTACACATCAAAGAATGAAAGTGGGAGACATTTGGTAGGGAAAATAGACAACAAAGTATGTCCAGCAGTAAAGTTCATATGTTTTTACTTTTTTCCCTCAGGGTAAGAAAATCACTGCATATTTAAATGAACTTTACCATCTTTCTTTGAATATTTGGACCTGTGGGAGCTAGTGCCAAAACTGCTTTGTTTGTGTCTCCATTCATTCTCGTGTAATATGTATTTACAGGGAGGGGGGGGGAGGGAAACAAAGAAGAAAACTTGTCATGGCATAGTTCACAAAATACAGCTATTAATGATAATTCTGAAGAGGAAAGGCATCTTCTGCTACTAAAAACTTTATTGCTGATCCCAAACAGTATTCATGTTCCAGGAAAGAGGGGGTAAAAACATTTTCCACAGGAAACCTTCCTTGGTAGATCTGCTTTGTTTAATCAAAAAAGCCAATGCTCTTGGCTAGCTCTCAAGACAAACGCTGTGGTATCCCATGGAGCTAGCTGCAGGAACATGCTTATACTCCCCTGGTGAAGGCTGTTACATGTCTTGACCTAAATACTATGGAGTAAAATAGTGACCTGGTTTAAAAAGCTGAGAGATTTTGTTTAAGGAGTTTTCCTGAGATGTAGCAGTCCACTCTGTAGCTTTTGGAAGGGCATTTGTCAAGTCACAGTACAGAATAAGATGTTTTTGTCTCCTGTCTAGCTGCAGTGATGACATTCAATTTGGAACTCCTTATGGGAGACTTTTCTCCTGCCATCTGTGGATGCTTGAATATGTTAACTCACAGAATGGTGTTATGTTTAGTACCCAGTATATATCTTTCAGTCTTTCTTTGATACTACTGTTTCAGTTGTACATGTTCTCTCTTTCATTAAATAGCTAAAGTTCAAGTGGTTTAAAACTTATTTTTTCTTACTTGAAAATAGCATTATTCACATACCAGAAAGCTAAGTAATGTCTGGGATTTATTAAATCATTCAGCAAAGTTGACCACAGACAGTTGCATATAGAACAAATGCTGGAAGAAAAATAATCTCATGTTGGCGATGTTCATAATACTGTAACACACACAGACAGAGAACCAAACACTTGGTATTGTTTCTGTTTATGCATTGCTATTTCCTTCTAGACCTTTAACTAGCTTGACATTTTTAGTTATAGGGGGTTTGATCGGAGAGGAATTATGTATGCTTAAGTCATAGAGATGATGCAAAAAAGTTAACTTTCATATTATGTTGACATCTTGGTACAGTGGTTATGTGTTATACCAAGGTATATCTTTATTTACTTGATATGATATTAATGAATAGATAAATTTTACTGCTAACTTTGTTATTCTATACTTCTTAATACACTTGAAATGCAAGATTTTTACAGAATTCTCTTGCTGCAGTAGTCAGCAAAAACAGCGTTACTGATGTTGGAAGTTTGGTTGGTTTTCTTCTCTTTGTATCTGCTCCTAGTATTCCACATACCTGTGAGCTTTGCCACCTTGTTTGATCGGCTTTTCACACATAAAATGCTAGTTGTGAAACAGCAGAAATATTAACATGAGCATTATTCATCAGACAGTACTAACATAAGATATAAGAAGTAACAGAACAATGTGCTTGAGAATTTCATACTCTTATGATTTTTCTGAACGTTAAACTCACTTTTAAATCACAAACAGTATCCAAAATTTGAGCAAAGGCAATGGAAGTCATTATTTGTTGTGTAAGGCTATAACCTGTAACATATGCATTATTTACTCTTATGAGTAAAAGAACATCAAATACAATAACTGAAAATTCTATTATAAGGAAGTCATTACAAACTTATTTCTGCTACAACACATCCTTTTGGCTTCATTGTTTTTTGTTTAAATTGAGTTAATCTTTAAACTTTGCTTTGCCTATTTTAAATTCTATTGTTTGCACATGAAAGGATACTTTTGCGCAGAGTAAGTGGTTTGTGACTAGGGCTGGCTAATATATTATCTTGTTTTAATTTTTAGAGGACTGTGGAACATATTTCCCAGAAGTGAAAAATCATCCAGAAAAATACTTACAAAGATGTCCCAATTCTGTAAAAAAGTGGCTGAAACAACTGAAGAGTGCTGGGAAGATTCTGCTACTAATTACCAGTTCTCACAGTGACTATTGCAGGCTCCTGTGTGAATATATTCTTGGGTAAGTGCAGTGTCCAATTCAAATCATATTTGCCAGATGGAGATAAGCCTGAGCTATAGGAAGGTTAATTTTCCTTTCTTTATTTGTTGTAAATCATTTGGATCTTAAGTTTCTGGTGAGTCTGTCTCTAGTAGCAAGGTACTCAAGACAAAGTAGTTCATCTGTTAGCTTGTGAGCTTCATCTGACCGACAGCACAAATATCCTACATGTTTTCTGGGCATCATGATGGGCTTAAAGACATCAAGAAATATCTCCAGGCCGACACCTAATCGACAACACCATCTGAATCCCAATTTAATTATGCATTTTTATGTTATCTGTGCCTCTCCCATCATAAGTGCAAGCAGTAGTAATATTTCTCTTCTTTTTGCATTGAATCTGCATAGAAAACCCTACAAATACTTCTTTCTCATGATGGCTTCTACAAGATGGTTGTGCATGAGTAATGTGCATTTGTAGATCACAGCAGAAAAGGTAAAATGGGTAGTTGATTGCACTTGGCAGTCAGTTGAGATTTGCAGCTGCTGACAACAGCTATTTTTTATCTGTTTTTTTTATGAACATGACTGGTCGAGTCATATTAAGTGAAATGCAGCAAAACTTACACCTCCAGGAAGGAATTAATCAGTGATGCTTACTGTTAGGTGGGTGTCATAGTGAAACTATTCAGTAAGTGAATCAAAGAAACAAAAGTAGTGAAATGTGATCCAACCTTGATATCTGGGTATGTAAGGAAGCAGCAAAGTGAATACAGCAGCACAGTGTNCTCCAAGCAGCTTTTTAAGTGCTTGAAGACTGGCATTATTTCTTGTTCAGCTTTATCTTTAAGCTGACAAATCAACCAGTCTTTTCCAGATGGCCAGGAGCTGAGCCTTCCGCACACACGTGCTGTGGCTTCTGGCGGTTGCTGGTTGTGGATTGTTGCCTCTGGGTGGGACAGTCCTGTCTCGGTCATTTTGGCAGCAGAGGGGCTGCCTTACGTCTAGGGGAGGTGGAACCCGGCCAGCAGCCCTCCTACACCCCTGGGCCGGGCGAGTTCCTGGTGTCCCCTGTCGCTAGATGGCACCAGCTGCACACTGGACCAGAGAAATAACGCATGAAGGGACAAGTTTTCAGTCAGAATAGAGCTGGTCGCTCTCTCCGGTAGTGTAGGGATTAGCTGTTTGTATGGTAAACAATTATGTACAGAAGTAGGTTTTTCTTCCTGCTGCTGTGCAAGCTTCTTAGAGACTGTAAACTACTACTGCTTCCAGTAAAAATATTTATGAGAAATTTAACTCCATTCTTACTGTAGTAAGTGCCTCGGAGTACATGTCTGTTTATCTCTGGAGCCCTTTTCTGTAGATCTCAAATGAAAAGAGTAACCTGTAATGTCTTTTTGGTAGAGCAGGACTGCTGAGTAGGGCTTCTAGTTTGTTTAGATTTGTCAGCAACCTGTGCTTTTATTATAAAATATATATGGTGTGTACTTTATTATGCATTTCACTTCAACATCAAGTGTAACAGCATGTTTCAGCCAAGCCAGTGCAATCAAGTAAGCCTCATCAGCTGTATAAATAAAAATGTACTCTATGTTTGACTTCCTGTCGAATTAGGTGCCAGCATTTCTTTCTGACCACAGCAGCATCCATTTCCCACCTTCTTCTCTGTATTCTCCTGCACTAGTCTGTTGAACAAAACAGTTTCCTCCTTCTGTCCGAAATTGTTTTGTTTTTTTACTAGGGAAATGTATTTTAACAGTGTGTGAGCTGACCCTAGATATAGTCTAATAGACATCAAATATGTATCAGCCCAAGAGTAACAACAGCTGCTCTTGGCTTCCTTCAGAGAATTTCTAGATATTCAGCCTCCTTTTAGTTTGAAACCTATCTTCAGATCCCAGGGCATTTAAATTTTTGCAGTAAGCTTCTCTTAGGCCATAGGAGTAGAAAACAAGTAGAAGAGGAAGTGACCATGAAATGTTTGAAGAGCTGGTGTTTTGTGTGAGTTCTACTGAAGTGTTTTGCTCAGTATATTAAATATTTATATAGCCCTACAGTCACTATTAATCCAAATAGTTGTGTTTTCTCTAGCCTACCACAGATTCCTACCTTATAGTCCCNTGAAGCATCAGCTGTGCCAGTTCTCACCACCTTGCATGAATATTATACATTGTCATTTGAGGGGTAAACCTACCTCCTTGCAAAAAAAAAAAAAATTCTGTTAAGTTTTCAGTGAATTAACTTTTTTATGTAGACCTGTCTAGTGGTTATCTGAATGAAAATTTGGTATAAAACTAAAATCATTAGCTACATATAATGATTTTGGATTTTTTTCCTTAGTGAATTATGTTTCAGCAGATTTCACAGAATCATAAGGGTTGGAAGGAACCTCTGGAAATCATCCAGTCCAGCCCCCTCCCCACTAAAGCGGATTCCCTACAGTAGGTTACACAGAAAAGCATCCAGGCAGATTTTTAATATTTCCAGAGAAGGAGACTGTACAGACTCTCTGAGCAGCCTGTTCCAGTGCTCTGAAGGCAGCAGTAGAGATCCTGCTTGAAAGGTGGCAGAGAAGATTGGCTGCCTCTCAAAAGAGGCAACTTTTTTTAATATTTATTTTCAGTTAATTTATCTTTTTTTTTTTTTTTTTGGATGTAATATTAAGATGAAAAATGGAGATATGCGTGAAGTTTTAACCTCTTAAAAATAATATCCTTATCTTGGAACTGTTAAAAGTTATTTGCAGTTTCTTAAAAGTTCCCCTTTTGCAAAGAAATTGCTGTCCACCTAAAATCAGCAGTGAGAAATATGTGCTTAAGTGTATGATTTATTATTTAAAGAGCAAAATATCTCGATTGCTTTCACCTGATGAACTTGTCCTTAGACTGAAAGCCATTTTGGTAAGGAGAGAGGAAGTGTAAGAGAAAATCTGGTTTTGAAATAAAGTGAGAACTTGTTTCCTAGCCAGATCACACACATACCACTGGGATCACTGTGTAAGGTGTGTAAGCCTGTTGAAACAAGTGGAAGTTCATTTACAGGTAGCAGTGTCCATTGTGTGACTTTTGAGGCTTTACCTACAAGTAAAATGTCAACTTAGTTGCATGTTAAAATGTTGTTAGGAGCACACCTAAGTGCAAGTCTGTCATCATGTAGTCACCAAAGGTGAGTGTCAATTCACCTTTCATCAGTGTTACATACGTATAAACTAGAAATTTTTGAAGCTGGTTGTTTTGATTTCCCCTTGTGATTACTGGAGAGAGAATTCTGGGCATCATCCTTGGCAATTCATTCTGTACCATAAAATAATGTCTGAAGTAAGTGGGATGAATTGTCTAAGCATGTGGATATTTTTCCTTCACTCTGCCTGTGGTACAGACTGCTATCAGTGAATTCAGCATGCAACTTATAGATGGCTATAGTTAGGTGAGATAGGTCCTACTCTTTGTCCTAGCCATTCACTGTAACCACAGACCACCATACCAAGCACAAGCAGTAACTGGAACAAATTTTATAGTGAATATTATGTAGTAATGTAAAAGCACGTTTAGGTGCTCATAAAATAAGAAGCTTTGCAAATGAAATTTTCAGTGATTCTAAAAAGGTCATAGATAATGCCTCTTCTCACATCTTCTACAACAAATCAAGATAAAGTTACCTGAATCTTGTGAAAGACTGTTCACCGTGTTTTGAATTTTTTTACATAAAGAATAAGTTATTGTTCCCACACGTCTCTGTCATATTCCTGAAGGTTCACTTTCAAAATAAAGTTCAAGTTTAACTTACCCATGGCAACATTATTTGCACTGTATGTCAATACAAGAAGCTTACCTTTATTGATACTTATCACCTAAGAGTTGATGATGTATGTCTGTTTGTTCAACTTCTGGAATCCTCCAAACAATTTTGTGCTATTTATCTTAAAAAGGATTGCATATGGTCACAAGTTGAATAAAACAAGCAAATACTATGACTTAAGGAAGTTCCTTCCTCGAGGAAGGAAAATTAAAGGCATTCAATTTTAAGGCTGGAATGTAATTTGGAGCACAAAATAAAAATTTGAAGGTAACCTCATAAGGAGAACATTCATATTTTTAGTTATGTTATCTCAGTCTCCTGGAAAATTGTAGGTTATTTGAAAATGGAACAGTTATCTAGTTTTCTTCCAGTAAGCTGCTTCTACCATTAATAGTATTTTAGTGCCTTTATTTATCTTGGGCATCTGTGACTTCTGTGCTCTTACAAGAGTATCTGTCATTCTTCAGATCTTGTATGTAATACAGTCACCCAAGCAAAGAAACATTCCTACTAAAAGTGCATGTCATAGATGGGGAATATATTTAATTTTCTAATAATAAAAAATATTCGCTCTAAGCAACATTTGTCTAATTTTATGTGTTAGTAACTTCAGAACGTGTAGGTAGCCATTATTGTTATTATTTCTTGTTGTGGTTCCAAGCTGGATGATGTAATAAGTGAGGTGAAAGAGAATCCTTAAAATAAAGAAGACCCTTCCTACAGTAAGAATAACTGGCGCCTCCAGGAGTTCATCTCATGGTAGGCTGGGTGGCATGAAAGTTCCCCAAGGTTGCCTATTTTTTTCATATTGGCTTTGTAATATTACTGGCTTGTGTACAGGTCTCTATTTTTTTTAACACCTTCACATAAATAAGTTCCATATATACTGTGCTGAAATGTTTAAACCCATTTGAATTGATGGGTTTCTCACAGTTCATATATCAATCGGTGTTTTGACAGACTTTATGAACTTTAAAAAATCTGAGTTTAATGATGGGATTCAGCTGGGAGATTGAGAATCATATTTGTTGGTCTTTATGAGTTACATGTGAAGTGGAGATTTAGAGCGGTCAGTGAAGTCTGAAGAAAAAGTTCAGCTGACAAAACAGCTCTTCAGACTTAAGGTATATAAATCACCTTCACTAGCTGTGTTAATTAGACCTATTAACTACAATGTCATGCTAAGTACCTGTTAAGCCAGAACATACACGTAGAATAGGTACCACCAATATGGGTGTTTTTATTTAAGTATATTTAGTCTTCAGTTTCTTCCTATTCCAGAAGTCATTAAGATTTTATAAGGCATGTATAGTCTCAAGAGTAGAAAACAAATAGGTATGCATATGTGCTCAGTCTGAATACTCTAAATAGGATAAGTAGGGGAAAAATACTATTTTGTCTGTGCTTCATATGGTTTAACTGCTAGATTTGTTTTCTTCGTCTGTTTTTCTAAACAAATGAAGTGCATGTGATCAGGCTCTGCTTGTTTGTTTGTCAAAACTTTCACAACTCTTGGATCTGCTCACTGCTTCAACTAAATATGATACAAGGATCTCAGCAGCCTCTAAGTTATGAACTTTACAAAACAAGTAACTCAGAAGCACCACAGGTACCTTACAATGCTGATAATGAAGTAAAGGCTGTAGCACATGTCCACTGCTTACAAAATACCAGAGAAACTGAGTATGTAACATAAAGCTATATAAAATCAGGCTTTGCTGCATCTTATATTCTCAGAACAATATGATTTCTTTTGAAGGCTGTTACATAGAAGGCTTATGAGTCCTGAATGAGCAATAAAGCTTTATGGGTTTATATGATTAAATATTCTCCTGTATGTGATGTCACGGAATAATGGAATCATTGAATGGCTTGGGTTGGAAGGCACCTCAACGTTTGTCAAGTTCCAACCTCTCTGCCACAGGCGGGGTTGCCAACCTCTAGATCGAGTACTAGATCAGATTGCTCAGGGCCCCCAAACAACCTGGCCTTAAAGATGTGTCCATGATAAACCTTTTGTATCAGCCTTGGATTTTTCTGTGAGGGCTGTGAGCTTTAGCTTCTGCCCACTATCTCCCCAGACCAAGGGAATGGGAAGAAAGAAGGCAGAAGAAGGTAAAGTTTGTCCCCTTCTTCACAACAGGACACAAGTGATGATCTTTGACCACTGGTGGCTTCACTGAACCTCAGAATTGAGGTGTGGAGCTTTTATCAGCTATCTGGGCAAAATCAGCGTAAGGATTAGACTTCAGAAACTTAGAGTCTTCACAGTTTCCCCTGGGGGAATATTTTAATAAGGCAAATCAACAAGAAGGCATGGTTTGCTCTGTGAATAGAAGTTGGAAGCCATGTTGGAGTTAATACTCCATGTGAAAAATGCTAGATGAGAGGGGCCAGGACCATATCACCTATGGCCCAGCACGCTTCTCCAGGCTATTCCTGCAATAATTAGCTCTGGTTGCTACAGTCTCATTAATTCAGAGGTCCACAGAAAAGAACTGAGAGTTTCAGTCTAAATGCTATTGCTACTGTAATTGACTACTTAAAATTTAAAAATTATTTTTCCTCCCACAATCGGAAGCCAGTGGTTAGAAAATTGTAGGACATTTTTGGAAATAAAAAGAGAAGACATAAATGGTATAATTAGTATGTTTCTGAGTATATGGAACCCCTAAATCCAGATTTAGAAAAAGAAATTTCTAAGAAATTTCATTTGTACGGAAATCACTTGACTTCATGTATTCCTGCTGTATAAAGAAAGCACCTCAATTACACTTTTCTATACAGGAAAAAAAAAATGACAGAAGAGGATGACTAGTGAAGTGTTGTACTAGTTTGTTAAATCCTAAAGTATGGGCACCTTACTGAATTTAATTTCCTTTGCTTTCCAGAAATGATTTTGAAGAGTATTTTGATGTTGTGATCACAAATGCTTTGAAACCTGGCTTTTTCTCCCATACTCCAAACCAAAGACCTTTCCGAACTCTTGGTAAGTTGCAGTCATGACTTCCTTTTCATCTGCTCACATCTGTTAAAAAGAAAAAAATGTGAGAGGACTGAACTGATCTAATAGCCTGACCAACATCTTTTGAAAATTTAGCTGTAAGAATTAAAATGGATTCTACACAAGACTCTTCTAAAGATATTAGTAAAAAAATCTGTAAAGACTGAGGAGCACTGAGAAATTAAGATTTAGAATGAAAAGGCGAAGCTGTGACAGTAATTAAAAATGGTATTGATGCTCAGATATTGCATCGTTAACAAAAAACTAAGAATCTTATTCTTTGCTGAGCTGACAAGGTACAAAGAAAACATAACAAACATTTAAAGAATTTAAGAACAGTACAAATAAAATTGCAAGGTTAGAGGAAATTATTTATGATGGAAATCTGACAGTGTTAAATGTGTTTAATTTGGTTAAATCACAACGGAGTAGGCAAATTGACTGTAGTCAATTTGGTCAAAACATTCCGAAATGTTTAGCTTTTTTGACAACCTAACTGGTTACCATTAGGTAATTAAGGTTGTAAAAAAAAAAAGTTGTTTACAAGAATGGTGTTTGTCAAACTACAAATAAGAATAGAAACATGGCTGAAGCCAGGTAATTTTTCCATATTCTCATAAATATCATAATGACTAAGAGCTGCTTAAAAATTAACCTTTGTATCCAAAATAGGATACATTAGCATACATTGAACTCTATTTTAGCATTTTATGACAGGAAAATCAGCTGTTGCAGACCAAAAGAAAAGTTGACTGTGTAACTTTTATGGTAAAACTAAAACTAGCAGTGGAAATATATGTTAAAACTGCATTTTAATGTTTCTTCCATCCATATAGGAAAGTTAGTAATAAAAATGTTAAATGTAGTCTTTAAAGGATTAATACAACTAAGAAATTGCAAGTTGACAATTCTAGAAAAAATATACTTAGAGAAGTATTACTATGGAATGGGGAAAAATAAGAAAAATATAAAGGGTAAAAAAGGCCCATTTCTGTAAACATTTTATTTAGTTTCATATAATGCAAACTGAAAATAAAACATAATCTACTTTGGATATTTTAAACAATCTTATTAGCCTCATTTCCTAAGGAAATCCTGCTGTGTCTCTGCCAGTAATCCAGCTAGCAACGTTTGAACCTCTTGGTCAGTTTCAGTAAATTCAACAGACGGGCAAAAATTTTTCTCTGCAACAAGGTCAGAAGAGAGGAAAAAGACTTTACATTACTGTCTCCTTTGAGAACTATTGTGTAGAATTAGCTTAATCACATTATGTGGATGTAAGTACCAATTTTCATGAAGCTACTTCTTTCTTCTGCATTCAGACAGAAATAGCATCCCCTGGAACCCTCTTGCTGACTCACTAGTTTTCAGTCACTATATTCTGGCATTGCAAAGATGCTCAAGTGAGGGTTGATCACTCATTAAAATGTCATATCTGGAGACCTCACTATACAAATAGATAAGTGCCACAGATATTTATAAAGCCATCAGATAAATAATAAGCTCAAACTTCTAAGCTGTGAGTGGACTTATTTTTAATAAATTTGTATTTTATGAACAGTAAATGGTTTCTTCTGAAAAACCAACCTGAACACTAAAAGCAAAGAATTATACTTTAGAACAAGCTGTTAGATACACAGTTTGAAATAGCGGAGTGCTTATTTAAGACTATGTGAAGTTTAGCGAATAGGAACAACTATGTGAGAAAATATCCAAAATAATAATACACTTTTATCATGTATCTTTTGCTGCCCTCCTTTTGTGTTCCTCGCAATAAACATACAGCTTCAGGGCAGGCACTGATAATTTCACCCCTTTGATTTGCCCATCTATTACAAGGGCAAATGTTATAGATGTCCAACCTTAATTATTCTGTAATTCTGTAATTAAGGCACAAAATATGGAATGTGTTTCTAATTTCAAACACCTCAAGTGTTGCATTGTGAACTGGAGATGAATTTCATTCATCCATGAAAGGATATTTTGCTGCAGATTTACTAAGAGGAAGTCTTTGAAGCTTACAGAAGAGAGTAAATTCTTTGCAGTGAATAATTTCAAAAAGGTGACTGTGTTCAGTAAACATTTGAAGCAGGACAAGAAGCAGGACAATGTGACAAAGAAGTTATTGTCTAAAGATGAGAGATCGGATAACTGTTGCACAGAAATGTTTTTTTTTTCAGTTAGCAAATCATTTTAAAACTAATCCGTTTAGAACAATGAAGAATGATTTTAACTGTGCAATTAAAAATGCATCACTACTTCATTTGAGTTCCAAGACATGCATCGTTTAAAGAAACCGAAACACAGTTTGAAGTCTTAAAAGAGTCATGTGACTGCTTTTTGTTAAACAGAGGCACTGAAAAGCACAGTATTTCATTATTTATTTTGCATAGTTATCTTTCAGTGCACCATTCTGTTAAATGAAGCAACAGCTTATACGTATCTTTCTAGCTTTGTTAACAGCTACATTTAGTTTTATCTGGAAAAACAGGTTTTATACTTTGGTGTATCTTATGTAGCAAAGCACAGAGTTTATGAGAACTGTATTATGCAAAAAAAAAAAAAAAATTATTCCCATAATACAAATACTCCATAATTTATCTCAGGCACTTGTTATTCAGAAGGTTGCTTTTTCTTCTACAGAGAGAAATTCTTTAATTGAGTCATGGAAGTACTAATAACAACTTGAGCTATTAGATCTAAGGATCTGGTTGATAATGTTTGTGCAAATCCCACACTGAGAGTGCAGGACTTTCTACCTTTACTTTCAATTACTACATCTGGCTTAAAAAATAATATAAAATTCCATGGTGGGCTTGAAGGAATACAAGTAGCAAATATAGCTGTGGTTCATCTGAGAAACTGCAAAACATCAAGATTGCTGTAACATTTGACAGCAGAGCTTTCTGTTTATCACATCACTTGCTAACGAATGTTAAATTACTGTCCTGATGGCCAGTTCTGATATTGCCAGCTATATTGTTTGGAATGCAGAGTTAAAATGGAAATGCTAAAGATAGCCCTAACTTCACTGAAAACCTTCTTTAAGTCTGTAAGTACAGGGTGTTCTCACTTGATCTTGAATAGAATGTTTATATTCTTTATTTCCAGCTCAGGAACAGTTACTGTCCATTTTGGTCAGGTTTTTTAATCAGCTAAGATTGTGTTACTGACTGTTATATGTTCAGTGTTTGAATGTACAATGCATATTTTAGAGTGTATTTGATGATATATCTTCATATGTATGTGCAGAAACATGCATAGGCCAAAAAAGATCCTGCATATGGAGTAGCAGTGGGTGCAATATTTTTTTGAGGTTGTGTGCCTTTCTCCAGTGCCCAGAGAAGCAAACTGAGTCTCCTCCTTCCTGCAGGGAGTCTTAGGTTTTCATAGCCCACTTTCAGTTACAGTTCCAACCTGGCTGCCTTATTCCTGTACTTGAATTCCTGTCTGCTTATGTTCCCTCTTCTACATGATTTAGCCCCCAGTTTTGCAAAGTTTTTTAGTCTTCTATTTTTTTCCAGTTCTCTTGTTTGTAACTGCCATTTTAACAATTCAACTGCTTAAGCTTTTTCCTCTCTCAGTAATTCTTCTCAATCCTTCTAAAAATATAGGAAAATCCTAAGAACTGAAAAGATAAATTAGAAAAAAGAAATGGGGGGCAGGATATAAAATGACATACTTGTAGGGTGAAGACAGTCTAATTATTATGGCCTGCAAGACTTCATAAGAAAGAGATGGTTCCATGTCTGCTTTTTAAGTTTTCTTCTGCAACATCTGCGCTTGATTACTGCCAAAGATGGGATACAGAAGTGGGTGGAGACTCAGTATTGAGCCTATACAGCTATTTTTATGTATTTGTATTCCAAAGCATTTCAGGCCCAAGTAGTGGGATCTGGAAGGAAGTGGCTTAATTTCCCTGGATGTTAAATGTGTAAGCCATGCTATTTTTTAGCCCATTCTTTTTATTTGAGACTTCTTTCTTTAAAGGCAGAAGAATAGCAAAATACTACCCAGTAAATAATTTTCAATACTTGCAGTAAAACTGTAGAATATCTGTTAAAAATGTGGAAATTTTGAAACAGATGGTATTGCACCTTTATAAAGGAATACAGCTTTCAAATATTCTTGCATCATTCACTTACATAGTCTGTGAAAGTAACGCTATTCTTTTCATGGAGGTCTCATTTAGCAGTTCTATGTAGTGTATTGCCACTGTTTATCACATTTTCTGGCTATTTTGTAAAGGAAAAGGACACTTATAACTAATATATAATCTGTTTTTATACTCTGGTTTTCAGATTTAGATCTTTTTATACCTTTTGATAACATGACATTAAGATTGAGCCTCTCCTAGTTCTCTAATACCAGAAAACACGTCCTGTATCTTGCTGGCAGTATGGGGTCAGCTATTTTAAGAGATGAAATATCTGGTTCTATGCCCAAGACATCACTGAGAAGTAATTTCCTACTCTTTTCTTGACTAGAGATTTATACTTTATCTATCATTTCTGTAGAAAGAGGAATATATTTTTAGGCAACTACTTGGTATAGATTGATGAAAGGCTTTAAATAATGAGATCTTCATAATCAGTAATAGATTCTGATAGTTCTTGGTTTTTATTCTGAAAACCAGAAAAGATTGTGGCAGTGCTTCATAAAGACAATTCCTTCAGTTGAAGTCCCTCATTGACAGCTTGATCAATGCCTGATTGCATTTTCTTGAAAGCAACCTAGAGCTCATCAGAACAGCTAGAAACAAAAGCAGCTTTCTTCCTTGTCAGAAGCCTTCATTTGTTTTGATGGTTTCAAAGTTCTGATGGTCATTGACTCATAAAAACAAGTGTTTAGAACATTTTAATTCCATTGCAGAGATATCAGGTTAGTGGGAAATTGAGGAAGTAATTTTTATTGCTATTGGAAGCATATAATAGAATCATAGAATATCTCAAGTTGGAATGGGTCAGTTGGAATGGACAAGGGTCACTGCATCTAAATTCTAAGTACTCCTGTCATTATAGCGGTGTTATGAAATGATGCAAGGGGCAATTCTGCAGTTTGCACTGGTTGTATATATAACCATTATCACAATAACATAGTTAAACCTGTGTAATTCCTGTAAAATGCCATTGAGTAGTAGTGGATAGTAGCCAAAGAACAAGGAAGCCAAATTTTCCATGACAGTACTCCTTTTCATGGCAATCTGAGCCATTCCTTTCTGCTGAGGGAAGGAATGGAGTGGTTTGGTTTAATTTTTTTCGGGAATGGGCTTTACTAATATTTGCTTCAGAAGTGGTGGGAGACAGATTCTCACTGAGCCATTTATATGTGCTTGCCAATCAGAAGCTGGAGCTTTTGTGGCTAAGTTCAGTTTCTGTTTCTACGAGGACAGCACTGTGCTGCCCTAACTAAGGCAGTTTGCTGTAAACTTGGAGCATAGGTCATGCTGGAATGTCAGCAGATGTCCCGTCCCAACTGGCATGGGATATACATGGCTGTCAGCTGTCTCATCTGCTGGATAGGGGACTAGATGCTGTCTCTCATGCATCTTTGGCTGATATCCCTACCATATTAGCCAGAAGAGCTACCAGGCTGATTCTTCAACACTTAGTCTGTTTTCCTAAGACTGAGACTTATGCAATCCCATGGCATGTGTCAGAAGGAATTTCTGCCCAAACTGTTCTGCAGAGCTCTGTCAACAATGCAATTTCTACCACATTTGAGTATGGCTTAATATTCTCAGAGTTTTAGGCTGGATATACAGTATTCTCAGACACTACATACCAGAAAGGAAAAAACTGGTCAGTCAGTCCCAGCTCAGGGAAAGACTGCAGTGTAAACTTATTCCTTACTGGACAGCAGAGAGGTCACACAGAAGAGCCTAGCTACAGATGACCCATCTACTCTAAATGCATCCATGAGACACTGCACCCTATTGACATTCAGTGAATCCAACTGCAGGACATAATTTCAGAGGAAAATAGGCCCCATTATTTCCACCACAGTTCACAAACACCTTTTTTTTCTTTTTTTTTTCCAGATAAATAGTCTTTGAAATAAGGCATATTCTTCTGAATATGAAGATGAATGCTGAACTGTAAGATACATTCTCCAATGCCTGTCCTTATTTAAAAGAAAAAATAGAGTAAATGTGTCAAGCCAAATTCTTCATATGTTTGTAGAGTCTTCAGAGTAGCTCAGAAGATAAAAGGAATAAAAAGTTTTTCATCCAAAAATCAAAACACTGAAAAAGCTACAAAGTGCTTCTGTGACAGTAGGGGTTGCTTCAGATGATTACCTTTGATAACAAATACTATGTTTGGAACTAAACTGATAAGAATATTACTGAAAGCTATTTCAAAGAAAGCTGAAGCTCCTGTTTTCAAAAGACAGATATAAACAATATTGCTTTTGTTAAATCTGGAAAACATGTTTAGCATAATTGCCAAGTACTCAAAAACCAGAATTCTTTGTCTATGAAAAGTGTGTTTTCATTTTTCAAAAGGAGCTGCAGTGATTAGCACTACTGCAAAATCCTAGTTATTGATTATATTATATTCAAGGCCTGAATAAAACTCAAAACCCTGTTCTGTAAGGTACTGTGCAAACACCTGATAAGAGTCAGTCTCCATCTTCAAGGAGTCCACAGGCAGGCCAGATAAACAAATGGCTGAAAAACAAAAGTACAAGCTTTTCTGTTAGTGCCAAGGAACTGAAACACAAAAAGATTGAATGACTTACCCATAATCGTATCTCTGGCAGATCTGAATATCTAATGATGTCCTGATCCAGAAGCAGAGAAGAACTAAATTTTTTTGCATAAGAACTGCATCAGAGTCCTGACTGTGAAAATCCTTTTAGCTCTTTCCAAGATTCAGAATGGTGAAATTAAGATAATAGAATTGCAATTAGTTCTGATGGATTTACTTTTTATGGTTCAATGATATATCCTTTATAAGTTTAAGGAATTGGAACTACTAACTTGGTGGGTGTGTTCTATACTGACTTTTTCAAACAGTGCAATAATTATTCAGTAATTATTTCAAGTTATTGAAAGCAGTAGGCTAGAGTACCTTTTTGTTTTGGAAGACAGTTCCAAACCACTAATTTCTTAAAATTGGGTACTGGTTATCAAGTCATGTTTATGTTTAATTTTAGTGGAAGTAACTTTCTTCACAGAGAAGCATGTCAACTATCTTCCTGATTTTCTGAATTAAGTCTCCGAAGCTTGTATATTTAGAAAAGTTTACCAAACTTCTAGGAATTATCTTGCAAGATCTTTAACTTATAATGATGCTTTAAATGTGGTTGATAAAGAGGTGATATCAGCATTTAAAAGGAGCAATTGTTTTAACAATAACATACAGTGATGACATAAACTACAAATAGAATTAAATATAGTATATGTATACAGTGATATTTCAACACATAAACCATGTGATAGGAAGGTTATTAGAAATCGGAATCAGTAGAAAATTCTCAATCATAATTTTAAACTCATTTTCTATTTTATTTTATTTCAGAATTTTAGCAGAGAATGGAACTGTGATACAGTCCCATCTGGACTGTGCCAGTAGTACTGGGGAGATAAGGTACAAAAGTTCTCATGCATAGGAAATCCAATTCATCCAAAAAATTCAAGATATTTTTTACAGCAAGATGAGCTACAAAGGGCCTGTCAGCCTTGTTTATTGAATCCCCACAGAACTTGATTTGTCATAACTAGGTCCGTATTTTCAAAACCAAAACCAAAATACCTTAATGACCAGTTCGTATTCCAAACACAGCTATGTTCAGCAAACAGACTTCTGTGCATTAAAGAAATTGTTCTCCAACACCTGAGTAGATTATTAAGAGGAGACAATTTTTTACTCCATGGTATCTGAGAAAACATACTCACATGCAAGATTTAGAAGCAAAGTAGTCAGTACTCTAGTACTAGTCAGTACTCCAGTGCCTAGTGATGTTGCTGATGCCCCGTCCCTGGAGACTTTCAAGGCAAGGCTGGATCACGCCCTGGGCAACCTGATCTAGCTGTGGTGTTCCTGTTCATTGCAGGGGAGTTGGACTAGATGGCCTTCAGAGGTCCCTTCCAACTCTAAGGATTCTATGATTCTACTCAAGTTAGATCACTTTTGTATATGGTAGTAGTCTAACAATACGTGATGATGAAAAAGACCTGCAATTTACAGAAGACTCCTTACTGATTGCGAAGACACAATACATTCTGTAGAGTAGTGGGGTTTGCATAACTAACTCTTTCTGCAGCATGGGTAGGACGTTTTCTGAAACAGCATTGTCAGTACTTATTCTTACAATTCCATAGAAATACTGAAAGTTTGAAATGTAAGCTCACTCAATTTAATTTACTGAAGAGAACATTATGTTGTAGTATTAATGATCAACTGGCTTGTGGCCCCTTTACATCAGATACACAGGGGCTTATGCTAGAATAACAAAATATTTGAAAAAAATGTATGAATTATGTATACAGATACAATATACAGACACCATTCAATTCTTGGAATAGGAAGTCTAAAACTATTATTTTTCAAAATATTCCTTCTGGTTATACGAAATATTTATTTTCATATTCATTCTACTTCCCAGCATGCATAAGAGCATCCATCCAAGACTGGGCAACAAAGTCAGAGTTAAATTGGAAATTTCAAAGGATTGAGAGGAACACTAGAAAAACAAAACATATGCAAATCAGCTGCTATTTTGGGATTAGGAGAATATATATTTCCTTCTGATCTGTTTTGTGCATTTCCAATAAGTTGGTTGAACAAATGTTTTATTTTGTCCATAGAATAGAAAAAGTCCAAATGGAAAGCTTATTAACTCACACAGATTCTACCTCTGTTTACAAATTGAATCTTGTGCCCTTGATTTATTAGTTGGCTTCTCTTCTTGCCAAACTTGCATCTGAGAGATGGGTAGTTTTCAGAATTTTTTGCCATTCAGTTGCAAGCCTCTCCCTTGAGCAAAAATTGTCAGATAACTACATTGTAATGGTAACTCCTTAGGCTAAAAATCACAGAGGTCTATTCTGGGGAGGAAAGAACAAACAAATGAATAAATACCAGGAATGGATATATAAACCAATATATACAGAAACTAACCCAGGGATCTATCAATTTTTTATATTACTCAACTTGACAATGAAGAGCTAACCAACAGTGAGTGGAGAGCTGTACAATTGCCCAAATGGAAATTCCAGTACTGTACTCTATAGGGTACATTAGCCCCATTGACTTAATGGTGCAATCTGTAGTAGCTGTGCTTCCTATCATAGACCCTTTATGCTGTATTTCTGCATCTGGAGTGGAATCCCTGCTATGGTGCACTTGTGTCCTGAGCATAGGCTCCAGGGCTGATTGAAAGCCCCAAGGAACCCAAACACAAGTCTTGCAGAAGTGGCACAGGGTGTATGGAAGAACCATGCCTTCTAAGCTTACAACTGGATTAAGGTCCTAGGGCACCATAGAGCATCTCAGATCACACCAGACACTAGTGTTTTAGCAACTGAATTGAACCAGAGAGTTCAAAGCTGAATAGAAAGCTGTGATCTGTGCAAGCCTTCTCTCATGCCTACAGAAGACAGTCTATCTGTATGCAGGATGGATTAATATAAAATTGTAAAATTTACCATTGCTCTAAGACTCTGAAACCTGTGTGAGTTTGGTTGGCAGCTTGAACTTCATATAACAGTCCTTAAACCACTGGAGTTCCACAGTGAATTTTTGGAAGATTCCCTGCATCATGGGTAGATCAACCAATATGACTTCACAGGGGGAGATGATTATTTGGCATAGATTACGTATGTATAAGACATAAGTGATGAAAAGGGTTTTATATTATCTTTTTTCACTCTTTAATTGTTTTCTTCTTAGATAGAGAACTTCAAAGTTACCTTGTGGTTTGATTTTTCATCAGTTTGGAAATTGGGATTGAGGCAGTTTGAAGTAGAGCAAAAATAGAGGGTTGTGAATGGTACATTCCTGGCAGACAGGGACTGGCAACTACTGCAGAAAGCTTCCTTTCAGCATAGTTTCCATCTGTATGTGCTGGTTTTCATTAAGAAGCTTTAGAGTTCTCTTGGGTGTTCTTCCAAAATTTCAAGATTTATTAAGGTTAGTTTGTAGAATTGTTTTTCACAGAAAGCACATGTTGCTTTTTGTACTGCAGACATCAGATCTGCTATTGGAAGCAAGCAGTAAAAGAAGCTAGTTAGAAGACCTGGAAGTTTACTGAGAACACTAGTCTGAATCATGAGGAAAGCCTAGACTGAGATCTGGTCTGCTTTGATATCGTAGAATCATAGAATAGTTGGATTGGAAGGGACCTCAAGGACCATCAAGTTCCAACCCCCCCTGCCATAGGCAGAGTTGTCAGCCTCTAAATCAGATAAATCAGACTGCCCAGGATGCCATCCAGCCCTGAACACCTGGCCTTGAATACCTTCAGGGACGGGGCATCCACAACCTCTCTGGACAGCCTGTTCCCGCACCTCACCACCCTCTCAGTGAAAAATTTCTCCCTGACATTTAATCTGAATCTCCCCTCCTTTAGTTTAAAACCATTCCCCCTTGTCCTATCACTACCCATATAAAAAGTTGATTTCCCTCTTGTTTATAATCTCCCTTTAAATACTGCAAGGTCATAATGAGGTCTCTCTGCACCCTTCTCCAGACTGAACAAGCCCAGCTCTTTCAACATGTCATTGTAGGAGAGGTGCTTCAGCCCTCTGAACATCGTCATACATCATATGTCATATTGTATGTCCTATCATCTTCATATCACAGAATCACAGAATCACTAAGGTTGGAAAAGACCTATAAGATCATCCAGTCCAACCATCCACCTATCATCAATAGTACACGCTAAACCATATCCCTCAACACAACATCCAAACGTTCCTTGAACACCTCCAGGGACGGTGACTCCACCACCTCCCTGGGCAGCCCATTCCAGTGCCTGACCACTCTTTCAGAGAAGTAGTATTTCCTAATATCCAGCCTGAATCTTCCCTGGCACAGCTTGACTCCAGTCCTATCACCAGTTACACGAGAGAAGAGGCCGACCCCCAGCTCACTACAACCTCCCTTCAGGTAGTTATAGAGAGCAATAAGGTCTCCCCTGAGCCTCCTCTTCTCCAGACTGAACAATCCCAGCTCCCTCAGCCGCTCCTCATAAGGCTTGTGCTCCAGACCCCTCACCAGCTTTGCTGCCCTTCTTTGAACACACTCCAGGGCCTCGATGTCTTTCTTGCAGTGAGGGGCCCAGAACTGGACACAGTACTCAAGGTGCGGCCTCACCAGAGCTGAGTACAGGGGGACAATTACTTCCCTGCTCCTGCTGGTCACGCTACTTCTGATACAAGCCAGGATGCCATTGGCCTTCTTGGCCACCAGGCACACTGCTGGCTCATGTTCAGAGATGATATGTCATATCATCTTCTGAGATGACACTGAATCTCTGCCCCAGTTTTCCAACTTCTAATTACTGAGGCTTATGTAATGTTTATGAAGTGCTTGGGATAACTGCAAAGAGGTAAGAACTGCAGTAAATAGTATGTGTGAACTTACTGTACACTGGGGAAAATTTAGGTGGGTAGAGAGCTGGCTAGCTCTGTAGCAGCTCTGCTTCTCCCTCCTTGTATAGGAGAAAAAGAATACTGGAGAACACAGCTGAAAGCTCGGGAAAAGGGAAAAGTGGTGTACCATACTCTTCTTGTCCCTCCTTGCTCTTCAGTGTTTCTCAATTATTCATGTAGGAGTCCAGATGTCTTAAACTTACAAATGTATACTGCATGTCTTTCCAGGTAGGGTTAGCGATCCCAGGACTTTTTCTCTTCATCAGTAAATGCATTCATTCTGAACTGATTCTTATCTGCTGCAAAACGAATTTACATATTATTACTGTCCACAGATTCCAGGTGTCTCAGTGATACTGCCAGGCTATTGCTGAGCATTCCAAGATGATTATCTTTTCTGGAATACTAGTAGCAAGAGATTTTATCTGTGAAATTCCTGCATACGGAGATCTGGCACAGTGCTCTTGATTCTGAGAAAGAAGGTAAATCGCATGCTCATATAGACACAGGGTGGTTTTGCAAACCACACAAAGTGCATAGATAAGGAACTGCAGAATTATAGGAAGTGCCATGGGGATCATTTCTCTTTTACATTTAAAAAAAAAAAAAAAATCATTGCTACAATTTTTTCATGTCAGTCTTCCCATTAGAGTGCCTAAACTTACTTTGCCAGAAAGTATTAGTTTCCTTTCTTCTTATCATCTCCAGCCTTGTTATGTTGTTCTGAGATTTACAGTGACTGTCTGATACATAAAAGTTCACCTCTTTCTTAGAACATCAGTTTCCTAATGTTTGTTTTTTTTTTCATTTGGTTTATTAAATATAAAGTTACATTGTATCTCAGTAGGCTTAATACAGTTTTTAGGAACAGAGTTTCTCATTGTTTATCATTCTAATGTTCCCTGATGTCGAAGACACACATCTGGCCGTGGAGCAGGCCTTAACAAGCATCTGAAATCCCTGTCAGTTGTTCTAACCTTGCCACCTTCTTTGCCTCTCTTGTGAATTCATCCAGTCACATATGTCCACAAGGCCATAACATTGTCCCCAGACCTCAGAACTGACCTTACTCTCTGTCATGTCCTGCCCATAAGGGTCAGGAAGGTCATTGCTGTTGGCAGCTGTCCTTGACAGCCATGGAGGAAACTGCCATGGGCTTGGGTGGGGTTGCTCTCTTGTAATTGCTGAGGCAGAGGGACATCCTGAGTCAGGTTCTAATAACCACTATCTATCTGTAGCTATCGAATGCTTCAGCAGCTATTAGCAGGCAGATTTATTTATTTCAAGATCTATCAACTGTTTTGCTTTTTGCATACAATTTATGACTTCTAGGTAAGCAGTTCAGCAGAAAAAAAAAAAAAGAATTGATATAAGTAATGTAAGTTTTCACAAAAGCAGGGGCCGTAGAAAATGACTGTGTATGTGACAAGGAATTTGCCTTCATTTTCTGTATGTCAGTTATATACCTCCTTCCATGTTTCCCAGTTTGCACAGATCTAGTTATCTGTTCACACTGAAATAAGCTGTACAGGCACAGGATGTGTCTGCAGGTCTTCCTTCCAATTTTTCACTAGCTACTTGGAGTACAAGCTAAAGAATGTAATAGTATGTATCCCATCTGCTCTTCTTTTTTGCACATACCTACGTGTTAATAACAGTATTTAATTTATGTATAGCTGCTCAACTTCAACAATTATTATTCTCTTTAAAAG
Source organism: Pavo muticus (assembly GCA_016647715.1). Taxonomy (NCBI): domain Eukaryota; kingdom Metazoa; phylum Chordata; class Aves; order Galliformes; family Phasianidae; genus Pavo; species Pavo muticus. Next base: position 286,716 of record JACDJE010000130.1, read on the forward strand.
CAGATATTTTAGGGATATTGAAGAAATAAAAATCAAAGGCCTTTGCAGCAGTCTGTATATTGCTGTATGCTGTATGGAGATATGCTTCTTCAGAATCAAACTGTCTATTCACTTTACATAATACAGTTTATATCTGAAATATTGAGATATAGGGGAAAAAATATTTTTGCTGAAATTGAGGATTAAAGAACTGCTGGTCTTTTTGTTTTTATTTTTCCTTCTTCTTTTAATGTCTGTGGCCCAAATAAATAAGGGGCAGGAAGCTTTTGCCCACCACACTGCAGTGTCAATTTTTAGTGTAGAAAAGTATGCCCCAAAGTCAAATCCCAGCATGCCATATTTCAGTAGATGCTGCTAGAGAGACTTAGAGGATTACGATCGACTCCATGATTGCAGTCTGCAGAGTGCAAGGAAGATAAGTTGTACGTTTTTGCAGATTGGATCGGAACGTCTGGCTGGTGGGCCTCATCTTGTTGTTGGTGCTTCCCTCCAGTTCATCCCTTTTCCTGAAAACTTCAAGGAATGCTTTTTTTGGCCATCTTACCCTAAAAACTGAGTTTTCCCATATTGCTTAGCCAAAATCTAATACTGTCAGCCACAACATCAGCCTGAGAGGAATGGTGATTCTCCACAGCCACACAGCTCCACACTTGCGGACACAGTCCAAAATAGCCCAAATCAGTCTTCTAGCAACGCTCTGGTTAAGCCACTCCAGTTTAGATTAGCATGGTTTCAAAAGTAAAGAACTTCTTTTGAAAATATCCCCAGATGCACCTCTTAGCATCTGAACAGGGCCAAGGGATCCTTTGTCTTTCCTTTTCTTTATGCCTGCAGTATCCCTGGAGCAACCCTTCCTCAGAGAGCAATACAACCGGCAAATTTTCCATGGCTGGAGCAGATTCTTTCTGAACATAAACATGGTAGAAAATGAGTTTTATTACTGAAATCCTATTTCCTGAGAATTAATTTAATTCATATTGATTGTAACATGGACACCCAATATTTCAGTAAAAGAAAGGACATTTTGCAAACGCCAAATTTCGGGGGCCTTTTTGGTAAAAAAATGCCAAATTTTTTGGTAAAGTACACACTAGCAAGAAAGATTATAGTCAGTTGCTTGAACTAAACTATATGTTCTTTAAATGATTGTGTGCTTTGTTTTGTTTTGTTTTGTTTTCTCAATTACCATATCTCTCCTGGCTTATTTGAATTTGAAATACTTCGTGGAAAAGCTTGTCTCTCTCCATAATTATGTAGGGATCTCCAGGAGAACTACAATAATAATACTGATAGGAACATTTGGGGACATTTGTCTGGATATTGAGAGTTCCAAGCTTCTCATGTATGAAGCTCTGGAATCTTCTTACAAAACTAATGAGGCATAGGATTTCAGAATACAACCATTCTGGGGTGGAAATTTATTTCTTATCTTGCCATTTGGCACCTCTCCAAAAATCCCTATTTTAATTTAATTTAAATTAAAAAAGAATAATCTTTCTGAATAAATAGAAGAAGAAATGAAATTCTGCATTTATGTCTCTCTTATCTTTCCAAAAGAAGTTCTCTGAGTTATAAATACAAGTGATAAAATTACGAAAAGGCTTCAGCAAATCCCTGCATGAGCTATAATTAGAAATGAACTTGCAGATGAATCGCTTTCCAGAAATAAGGAAAAAAGGCCTTGCTTGTACTTCATCATTATCAATGTTTTAAATAGAAATGCTTTGTTCATTAGCCAGACTATTTCTGGCTATAAAATTAGTGCTTTAACAGATTTGAAAACAAACTGCTAAATCTGTAGTGATACACTTTCAGTTCCTGTAGCACAGTAATCATTTTTTTCCAAAAGAAACTTACTTGCTATAAAGGAAATACTGATTTTCTTACAAACCAGGAAAACTTCAATCTTGTCTCTTCATATCATAATTTTTACCACAATTAATCTTTAGCACCAATGCAGATTTCAATCAAAAACAAAAAAAAATATTTTCTTGAAACTGGAAATGTAAAACATTTTAAAAATGTATTTCATTTCTCTATGGAGCCTGTGATTCTTAAATGCCCAGGACAATTTGAAAGTGCACTTTATCTTTTACTTTCATCTTATCAGGCCATATAATTGAATCCTTAGCAGGTTTGGTAAGGACTACTCTGGTGCTATTGCACATTGTCCATCACCCGTGGTGTCCCTAGGGGATGAAGTTTTGCCAGCTTTCTTCATGGAGGATGAAGGTCTGTAGGGAAAGTCTACAGTTTATCTCATCCCATCTCATTGCCTTTAGAGCTGGAAGAAGCCACCACAGGGATTTTACTTAGCCATGTCTTGTCTGTGAAGTGATGTGGTTTTCTGCCCTTAGTGACCTGATGAAAAGGAGGCCTTGTACTTCTTAAGTGAACTCAAATTGCCATCCAAGATCAGACTGTGCTGATGCAGGAAGTCAGGCTGGAACATAATTAGGCTCTTATATTAATGTCCTCAGGGCCCAAAATGGCATTGTTTTAACTTGCAGAGAGGCATGTGACAGCGGCAGGTCATTATATGTATTTGTTTTACAATAGCCCCTTGCAGTTGTAACCAGAACCTCAGTAAACACATCTTTGCTAAGTGCCTGCATGTAGTGAGAGCCTGTGAGAGCTGCCCCTCGTTAGGAGGAGGCAGGTCAACCATATATATAAGAGGCAACAGAGCCCACTGATGTTTTATTCCGTTGCACAGTTCAGAGGAACAAAAAATATCTGTAGCCTTTATAAGCCTAACAAGGTTTGTACAGAAACTCCCAGTTACGAGTATCGGGAGAAAGACAGGAAGGCAGAGGAACAAACTGCCAGGGAGCTGCACACAGACTGCAGTTACACCGCAGCACACCTGAGGCTAGCATCACGAGCCAGCATGCAAGTATCCTTAGGCTTCTTGGCAACTCACTGGAAGGTTCTAGGCCAGCTGTGACCGATACGCACCGTGTGGCCTCCAGCTCAAACAGCAGTGTGGGGGTGGCCCTGCGGGTGAGCTGGTGGGAATCCACCTCAGCGCACGCCCACACCCTGAGTTCACATTCAGTGTGGACATAACCTCAAGACCTCATGTGTTCAGGCACCCATCTGGGCAGGTAGGGCCAATAAACAGAGAACATGCCGCAGGGAGCAAGCGTGTGCAGTCGTTCCGAGGAAGCCGTTCTGCGCCAAAGTAAATTACCGACAGTTGTCATTTAAGTGGGAATAAGCTTCAGTGATTACTTTTTGCATATTTGTTTAGAATGGAACCAGATGTTCCTCAGCCCATGTTATAAACTTGCAATGTGCGTTTAAGAAAATCAGAAAAGTAGTTTACTGACTCATGTTAGTGAGTTGGTGTATCTGAAGAGCCGTGTCTGCTTATGGTGACTGAGTTACATTTCTGAATCAAAATATATTTCCCAAGGTTAGACCCAGCAATGTTCAAATTGCCATTCCTGCAATTTTAATATAGCCCCAGGATGAGTCAAGCTTTTGTTGCTGTTGTTAGAAAGGAACATTATCTGCCCTTCAGGAAAATTGCTCTGAATCATTGTTGAAGTTTAGGTGAGTGTGTTACTAGAATCATTTTCTAGTTTTAATAATTTTAATTTTACCTTCTTTATGCTTTTGCACTTCTTGTTGTGGCATGCTTTTAGTCTGCAGCCAGGAATCCAGGCTGCAGTGATATATTAGACTTCAGAAGGAAGCAAGTTGCTCTATCGAAATCATCTAAGAAATTCTTTTTGGTTATCCAGTCTGTTTGAAATTGTCAAGGCATCTCCCTTTCCGCCCAACTTCTAAGACCTGAAGCATTAGCATCCCCGCCTATGTGTGTGTGGCTTCCTGTTACAGTAATATTCATAGCAGTTCTGACCTTTGAATGAACTTTTAAGAATCAATAACAGCAAGATGGAAGAAAGGTCAGCAGCAGATTTCCTCTTGCCTGAGTGCAGCCAAAGTTAACACTTGGAATATCTGAGATATATAAATTTGGAACTACCATAATCACGCTTATGCAGCACTTTTGCAGGAAGTATATAAATTTCTTGAGTACTGTCATGGAGCTGCTGTTGCAAGGAAATAATACAATGCCAGAGTCAATTGTGTCATTAATGGTTTTTAAGCTGTTGTATATTTATTTTCATATGGCAGAACTACCACAAGAGGCCTTAACAGCCAGTGCTGAAGAATAATTTTCCTGACTATATTTTGCCACAGGGAAAGTGGAACTGGATTAGAAACCGTTCTCGTTAATGACTTGCTGCCACTGAAACACCCTTAAAGTGTGCATTTCTTCCCCTTTTAGATTATAGAAATACAACTGACACAGTTGCTGCATATTTGAGCTAGCTGTCTGAGCACAAGCAGACATTGTTCAAGATGCAAGGTTTGCCTGTTCAGATCCATTATAGTAATTCCTCAGCTTTCTGAAGCTCTTTCCAAAATCAAGATGTTCCTGTAATGAATTAGACATAGATGCTGTTTGCTGCCTCCACATATTGAGGAAACCAAGCCTTATAATTTCCCCTAATTTCTCTATCTAAAAGTGAAGTTCTAGCTTAATTAAGCATTTTACTTCTACAGAGCTGGCAACTCTAGAAAGTGCTTATTGCACTCTTCTGCCTACCAAGGAAGCCTCGCCAACTAGTTTAACTGTAACTATAAATTAAAGTCTGACTTCAGAATGCATCAAGTTAAGTGAGATTAATTTCATAGCTAACGGTGACAGTATTGGGTCTCACAGAATGAGAGATCTGCCTTGTAATTAGAGTGAATTTTTTCAGCCAGTGCTACCCATGTCTTTCTGTAGAATCAGTAAAGCAGAGCCATTTTCCAGAGCCATTTTTCAGAGCCACCAGGTGCTGCTGCAATTCATAGAGTTTATATCTGTAAATTCAATGTTGCAAACAGTTAGTCTAAAAAGTCCACATTAATATCTCTGTTTTTCTCTTCTATTTTCCTGACTAACTAAATGGAGAGATCATTGTCATAGATAGTGATAGCTATAGAAACCTTTCGTAGCAGTTCAAAAGAGTTGCTTTGAGAAATGCTCTTTTTCTCCATCCATGTTGTTTGAAAATTGTGTCTACTCATTCAGCCAGCCTAACAAAAATATCTGAGAATGCATAGAAAATAAAGCAGATTTGCTGGAATCTGGCAGCTTCCATTTGATGAAAAGTTGTTTGGTCAAATGTAATTTAAAAAACAGGAACTGTAAAATGAAGAATTTTTAATGGCTGTTGTTTTACTTAATATCATAATTTTCTGAAAGAGAACAAAGGAAGAGACATTTCCACACGTTCTACATGAGTTGTTAGCATCCACTTTGAATTTCCTTGTTTCTTCCTACTTAATAAGATATCCTTAATATAGAATTGTTTTGTCTGAGAATAAATCTTGTGTTTATTCAAATTCTTAGATGCATAATATTAAAAGATTATTTGCTGTCTTTCTCTATGTATCTCTTCCCTTTTTTCCTTCTTCTTTTTTCCTCTTTCTGAAGGATCAAAGCATTTTGCCATGCACATCTTTAGTGCTCTTAAACATAAAGCCATCTTGTAATTTGCCCAAAACTGGATCATAGCTGAAACTGTTAATTGCGAGTGCTGATCTAAGGCTGGCTAATGCCCGAAAGAACTACCTCAGTCTGTTTCATTGCATTTATGTCAGTGTTTGAAAGTGGTGGCTTATTTTGGGAAAGGTACATGTTCTTACTTACAGTCTGCCCCCTCTCAGAGTTTCGCCTTAGATCTGTAGCATCTCCTCTGTCAGTCTGCAGTGTAATTTTCTATCTTCCTTGCTTTCCTTAGCAGGCAAAGCTCATGGCTTTGATTCCTTAGCTCTTCTGTAGCCCTTGCAGATCAGGCTCAGCTGCTTCTTTACTCACAGATGTCTGCCTACTCCAATTCCTTTTTATTTCCTGGTTGCTGAACAAGATGGTGTGCAAGGTCACATCTTAACTGCCATTTTATATCCAAGCTGACCCCAGCTACCAAACATCCTGACTGAACCCACAGCCAGTACCAGGACTTGAACCTCTTGCCAGATCCTGGTGTTGTTTTCATGTCATACTATACCACATTCTCTAAGCAGTGCACAGGCAGCTTCTCACAATTCTCACAAATACAGGAGCCTGCTCTTGCTCTTACTAACAGCAGACAATTTTGCTTGGTGGTTCCAGAAAATGACGAAGAGCAAGAGGCTCTGTTATCACTGGAGAAGCCGGGCTGGTATTCCCAAGGTAATGCTATCCATCTTTATGAACTACTGAAGAAGATGACTGGCAAGTTGGACCCCAAGGTATGTTAAAAGAGGAATTAAATCTTTGTAAAAATATCCTGTTTCCATATAAATATCACCAGATGATCTTGCATTACAGTTGATGATGTGATAAATCACTAATTTTTGTTCTGCATACACTGCTTTGGGGTAGAGCAATTCCATTACATGTCAAATCTGACTATTGCATCCAGCTTTGTTGCTGATGTTTACTGAAATGACATATCAGTGCACAAAGTGATAGACTCATCTTTGCTAGCTTACTCCACACCTTCTCCAATGCACAATACTTCCTATCTTGCTCTCTGTGAAAAGCACAGAGAGGACTAAAAGGAACTAAAAGGAAGGCAGGGCATGCAGTTACTACTTCCCTGGATGTGTGACAAAAGCTGCATCAGGACTGACAAAATACAGCTAAAGTTGCCTGCTTCTTCACTGTCTTCCAGTAACCAACTATTTATCATTTATTTAGCAATGATGGGCCTGTTCTAGAATCTAAATTGTTATACCATTCCTGATGGATATGAGTTTAAAAAACTGCAGTCCAGAACTGGAAGGAATGTATACGTCTTTTTGTTGTTAGAATATGTAAACTTTCTAGCTAAGATGTTTTATTCTAGGTGCTCGGTTATGCATTTCTGCAGTTTCACGTAGAATCAGATTATCATCAGAAAATCACTCTCGCTGAGAAAATAGATCAAATAGATGAAAGGGTGACATCAGTGAAAATTAGGATCACTTTAATTTAATGACAACTCTGCATGGATGAAAAAGCTACTTGTAGGTGGGAGTATTTTTCTCTATTGGGTTGACTACCACCTGGGTACAGAAGAGTTCTGAATCCTCAAAATGTTCTGTGTTTTCCCATTTCCAGAGTTGTCCAAAATGCATTCCAGTTGGTCTGTGCATTTTCTTTTAAGTCTTTTCCACTGCTTCCTGGCAAACTATTTCTGTCAGTCAAAGATCTCAGCGCCATGATGTGTGCCAGTCCTACATGGGCATTCCCAGGCAGTGCCTCCAGAGAATCAGAGCATGGAAAGGATGTGGAGTCAGCCTTTTCCTTACTGAGCTGTTTGAAGATAAAAGCCCAAACATTAATAAGATCTGTGTGTGTTGTGGCCAACTGTAAACACAGAGGAATTTTTATTAGGTTGTTTTAAAGCTCTTTTTCTCTCTCTGCAAAATACAGTTTGCTTGTGTTTTCCTCCAATACAAAGAACTTTTAATTCACTGCTTCCCTCGTAGGTTGTTTATTTTGGTGACAGCATGCACTCAGATATTTTCCCAGCTCGTCACTATAGCAACTGGGAAACTGTCTTCATCTTGGAGGAGCTTCTAGGGGACAAAGTTATGGTGCCTACAGAGATTGAATCTGAGCCCTTGGAGAAGAAAGGAAAATATGAGGTAAGGGTTCTTTGCAGATATTTCCTAGAAGATAAGAAAAATGCAGAAAAGCCTCCTGCCGCCTGTGCTGAGCATGGGTCCGCTTATCTCACTAGGCTGCTGGCCCCATGCCTCACAGACATACCCTCCTGGTGACATCAGGACCACACCATCCTGTCCCAGCTCGGCACTGCATAGGTGTCGCAGAGCCTTCATTACCCTGAGATAACTCAGAAAAAGAGCAGTGTACATGGTCCCTTGTTCTTAACACAGTCTTCTCCTTTCTAGTAAAGAGAACCTGCTCTATGTCCTGGAAGAAGTTTCACAGAAGCTTACCAGGTCCAGCACCTGAGTTGTGTTGAGTTCATGACACTTTCCTGCATGTCATGGCCATAGTCTTTATGAGGTTGTTTTAAAGTTCTTTTTTTCTCTCTGAAATATGCTTTGCTTGTGTTTTACTTATCTACAGAGAACTTTTCATTTGCTGCTTCCCACAAAGGCTGTTTATTTTTATGACAGTTGCACTCAGGAGGAACTGTTTCTAAGAATGGTCAGATGTGAACTACTGATTGTTACCTCAGAAAAATTATAAAATTTTCACATCAATCGCAGTTGGGAAGCAGGCCCTTAACACTAATACCACTCTAATTGCTTCTCAGGGTGAAATTTTACTACAGTTTATCTTTCTCTCCACTGCTGAAGAGCTACGTAGGTAAGGAACAACACTTAGATGGTATAGTTGTAACTCCAGTGTGCCATGCTGAGGAACTGCAGTCCAGTTTCAGCAAGGGACCTCTGCAAACTTGCCACTGGATAGCAAGAAGGAAATTCATCCTCTTAGTAATTCTCTGGTTTTTTTAATATACCTATCTAATGTTTTCCCCCATTGTCCCGATTTCTAAATTAAGGTCAGACAAGGGCATTTCACTCAGTGAAATAAGGAAGGAAATGTAGTCATTAATGTTTAAGCTGTTTCCTGAAGCATAGGGAAAAAAGAAAAAAAAGGGCAAACAAACAAAGTGCAGTCTCCTATCAAGATAAATGTGATCCTCAGTAAAAAAAAAGAGAAGAAAGAAAAAAGGAAATGTGAGGAGTTACATAGGTTAATAAAATTTGATGTAATTAACTAATGCTGTAAAAATAAGTTATTATCCTCCACAAATCTTGTAGTCTCTCTGACTGGAGACTCATTGCTCCTTTGAACACACATCTCCCTAAGCTTTTTTAACTCAGCCATTGGTTCTGAAGCATGCTCAATATACACTTCTGAAGCAGGTGTATTTAAACAAGCAGCTAGAACATGTTTCTTCTTCTGGAAGTACAAAAGAAGAGTTACTGAGTGATGTGTTTCTAAGCCCTTTATAATGATTTATTTTTTTATCTTGTTGCAAAACCTCTGGTTGAAATCCATCTTCTCTATCACTGCAGTTATCAAGTAGGAAAGTGAGACTTTTATACAGGTGTCTGACATTTCACTAAAGCTGTAGCAGTCATGATAGATGGCAGCATCTCAGGGAGATAACACCTCTGCCACAGAAAACCCCTGTTCAGTTTACATCCGCTACCAGTGACAGCGAGTAAGCAAGGGAGAAATGAATTGTGTTGATTAAAGGAATCAGAACCAAGGGGGCCGTGTAGGTCAGTGGTGTTATTTCATTACCATGCTGCTCACTCGAGTCTAAACAACAGGTCACATCCATATCTCTGCAGTTGACTGGACACCACTGACTTAACAGGACTAGTTCAAAGAGATTCCCTTTACAAGCCCATGGAAGTTTTATTTTTATTCCCCTAATCAACTTCTCCCATTAACCCTCTGGTTAGGAGTGGAGGAAAGCCAACTCAGAGGACTGCACAAAGTCAGGTATTCTGGGAAAATTAGGCACTAGCAAACAAGATTTAGTATTATTCATTGGCCTTCCCATTCATTCATCTCCCAGAAATACACAATTGCAGATTTTGCATGCCATGCTGTGTGTGCAAAGAGGGACTGAAAATTTAATTCCAGACACAATCCTCCCTTCTATCAATCTTCACTAAATATTATTAAATAAATGAAATATTGCCTCTAATTTGCAATTGCATCTTTCAGAAATAACAAAAACTGTTTTCAGTTGCATGACTGATATTTCATCACTAACAGAAAGAGGGAAAGAAACCCTCCTCACACTCAAACTGGGAGTAATTTCCATTTTCATTAACAGTTTTTGTCTTTCCCACTTCAGTTAAATGCCTGATATAAGCCAGATACACAGAACTGTGTAACTGGAAACAACTGCAGTTCTTTTGAGTATGAGTCATAACCAAATGAGCAAGGGAATAGCAAACTAAAAACTATTTATGTAATTACTCAGCTTTTAAGTGAATGGCAGCATACAAGGAAAGAAAAGAAAAAAAAGAAACAAAAAAAAAAGCAAGCATTGTGTTGAAACTAGATTCCCCTCAGATTTGGGGGTTTGTTTGCTTGGCTGGAGGGTTTGTTTTTTTCTTCTGTTCTTTAAATATGTGATCAATTTCATCAATGAAAACTCTAAGAAAAGCTGGATTTCATCTTAGGATTTCAAGGGAAATCGTTACAGAGGAGCTAGTCAGCATATAAAAAACAAGGTTGTAGGAGTGAATGGAGTAAAAAGGGAAGAAGCCATTGGCAGATATAGACAATATTTCTGCAGTTAGAAGGAAAACCTGGTTTTCACAGTATTGCCTAGTGGCTATTCAGGAGGTCAAGCCCTTGAGGCCTGTGTTTCCAGGACTCCTCTGAGTGACCTCAGCCAATGGCTGATTGCTCCAGGTCTCTTGGCTCTGTTTATCTCTGTATTCCTGCTTATCTTCAACACAAATCTAATTGTACTTCCAGGAACAACTGGACGGGCTGCTGTGACGCCCAGCCAGTTAGAGAGATATCCTTAAAACAATATCCTTAACATGGCATGGCTGTTTTATTTGGGTACATCAGTTCATTGTGGCCCTTACTAGTACTGTTCTGCTGGTGGAAGCACCTCAGAAACCTGCTGTTACACAGGTAGAACTGTATTCTGAGCATTGTTTTTACTAGTGCTAAGAGTCAATGGTGGTTTTATTACTTTGGCACAAGGCATACGGCCATCAGTGTCACAGGATAGAGTATGCAGTGAAGCAATTGTAGTAACCCCTGCTCAGTACAAAGACAATGGCTTAGATGGCAAAGCCCTATTTCAGTAATGCCTTTAAAAATTGTACAATGCTTTACAGTTTTACTTTTCACTCCAGTCTCCCTTCTGTCCTTCTATCTTTCTCCTGTTTACCAAACAAGGTAGAACTTCAGAGTTCAGCTCCCTGTTCATTTCAGATTTTTACTGGCAATTTGTAAGCTGGCAAATCATTGTTTCCCAAGGGTCCCATTAACTAAACCTGTGTGGTCTGTTAGCCAGCCCTATTTATCTGCAGTTAATAAAGTAAGGGTGATAATAAGCATCCCATGTGCTTTAATGTAGTGGAAAGCTTTGGGTGTTGGAGAGCAGCTGTACCATCATTTCTCTCTGATGTCTAGATGTAGTCTTTAAGGCTTTGTACCCTGGTCTGTTACAGTCAATGTCTAACCTCCTCCTGCTGTCTGACTAGTATGCCTGAGAGTAAAACCACCCCTGGGGGGGGAGGGAAGGTGTTACATACCAAAGAAGGGGGTGTGCAGCACTTGGCAGGATTTGTAGCCATGCAGGGAGAGGTTATTACAGGGGTGGCTGGGGGACCTTGTAGAGGTCATGTGTTAAACACGTCTCCAGGTATGTAGGAAAATGTGTAGGCTTTGTGGCGTAGTGTGCTTCCTTCACTGTGGGCTATGTATGCTTCAGGTGAGATACATCTTCTAGGCAGTGGTTAGGAATGACACATAGAGTGATAGCAGATGCCTCTTAAGTACATGGGCAACATTTTACAGCTTTTGTTTCATATTTGGGATGAGGATGTAGCCTTCTACAAACTGCACTTGTGATGTGGAGGTAAGCCAGCAGCAAAACATCAGGAGTTCACCTCCAGATGACTTGATGACAATATTTATGTCTGAGTTTGGTCTTATTTGGTTTTATTAAGGGCTTGGGCTGTAAATCTTGAATTTATCTTCCTCCTCCTTAACAACTAGGAAGTTCCCACCAGATCAGATCTCTGAAAGAGAACAAAGCAATTCCTCTGACTGCAAGGACACATCTTGAAAAGCACAAGCTTCACTTGTCAATAAACAAGGCCTTGTCTTTGTTTAAACGTTTATGTGGGCCAGTACTTTTGATAGAGCTTTTCAATTAATCACCTGAATAGCTGGAATGGCCTTAAGAGTTTTCTCCATTCAGCTGGCAAATGGAGTTTATTTTAATTCATTACCTACATTTAATTACATTTAATAAAAATGATGTAAAGTCCCAGGATGTGCTTGGGAAGACAAAAAATACTAAGATGTTGCCCCTGTGCGAGAGGAAAAAAAAATGCAGTTCCTCAACAGCAGTTGAACTGCTATTTTTGATACTAAAGTTAGGTTTTTTTCCAACCTGTTTACATCAGAAGACAGAAATCAATGTCTGTATTTACTCAAATTAGCTCCTGCCCCTTCCCCCAGCTGTGCTCAAAGAGCTGTTGCTCAGAACCACTGAAACAGTTGCTCTGTGTTTACTGGTGGGGTTTGTTTGGCTGGTTCTGCAGCTTTGTTGTGGTCAAAAGCCATGGATCTCTGTAATAAACATAAATTATTTTGGTGCTTTCTCAAAACTATTGAGAAAGGAGTTAAATGGAAAATAAAGTACAAAAGTTTACAAATCTGGAGGCACCCACTAGGATGTCTGTTCTGTGCTTTGTTAGTCTGAAAATGTACTTTGCACACAAATGACTTTAACAGATTTTCTGCAGTGTAGTTTGCAATTTTGGTTTACATTTTTTAATCTTTCTGTAGAGGCCTCATGGAGCTTTTTCTGGCTGCTTGTGGCAATACATAGCAGGTTTCAAGATTAACTGCAGAAAAAAAAAAATCATTTTTCCCAATTCTGCTTTAATTAAGTTTGTATGTTGCTGACTGAAAAACATACATGGAAAAAATCAATTTTTTCATAATTTGTTAGGCAACTGAGTGGCTCTCTGTGGTTTCCACGATTCTGTTCTCATTCATCAGCTGAGAAGCAGATAAAGTAGCACAGGTGAAACACTACATCCTTTGCAGCTCAGCAGCTGGTGGAGTTGCTTCTTTCTGGTAGGAAGAACTCCTGGCTGCGTTGAGCTGCTCAGATGCTGCAGCAGAGAAAGTCAGCAAGCTGGTCCGGCTATCTGAAATAGAATAACAGAAAGATTTATGTGGGAAAAAAGATTAAAGGCAACTTTTTCACCCTAGGGAAGTTGTTTAAACCAAAGTTAGGGGCCTTATCAGAGTGTGATTGTTATTCTTTTTCACAGTATTTTTAAGCAACATTGTTCCTGAGATGAAATAGAGTTTTCCCAGAAAATTAGAGAAACACAACAGACTTCTTAAACTAATGCTTGTGGTTGCGTAGAGCATGAAGATATTTTTTGTAAGCTTACATGTTTACTTGTTTTTATTTCAGGGATATCAGCCCAAAATTTCCTACTCTGTATCTGAGCAGTGGGGTTCTTTCTTTGTGGACAGACTACCAGGTCTGGAACATGCGGAAGAAACCTTAGTTCGCACATGGTCCTGTAAGTGCATTAGCACTTACAGCACTATTGCAATCCCTAGTCTTGAAGCAATTGCAGGTAAGAAAGATTTCTTTTTTCCCCTCATGAACTTATAATAATCATAGTAATTTCATCATACCACAGATTTCTTTTTGAGATTCCATGTATCCAAAATTTATTTCAAAATACTGTGTTCCTATCACACAGCAGCTGATGTTTAGGTTTTTTGTAGTGTCTGCTGTGCTAGTTTCTTGTCTGTGTCTGCAAAGATTAGGTGCTTCATTTGCCCCGTGTTAGAAACATTTCAGGAGTTCAGGACTTCCCCATACTATCTTGCTCTTTCTGCTTTTAGTGGTGAGTTACGTTAGGAAACAAATGCATGCAAGATTACTGGGGCTTTTTTAAGACTTCAGAATGTGTTTCCCTTTGATCTAGTGCATTATTTTATCAGTTCACTTATGCCATAGTCGAAATGAAAATGAGCAAATACAAGAATCATAGAATCATAGAATCACAAGGTTGAAAATGACCTGCAAGATCATCTAGTCTAACCATCCTCCCATTACCCTTGCTACCACAAGCCACTAAACCATATCTCATAGCTCCTCATCCAGACGCCTCTTGAACACTGCCAGGGACGGCGACTCTACCACCTCCCTGGGCAGGCCATTCCAGTGCCTGACCACTCTCTGAGAGAAAAAGTTTTTCCTTATGTCTAACCTAAACCTCCTCTGGTACAACTTGTGGCCATTTCCTCGGATCCTGTTTGTTGCCTGGGAGAAGAGGCCAAACCCCTCCTCATCACAGCCTCCCTTCAGGAAGTTGTAGAGTGCAATAAGGTCTCCCCTGAGCCTCCTCTTATACAGACTAAACAATCCCAGCTCCCTCAGCCGCTCCTCATAAGACTTGTGCTCCAGACCCCTCACCAGTTTCGTTGCCCTTCTCTGGACACGATCCAGGGCCTCAATGTCTTTCTTGTAGTGAGGGGCCCAAAACTGAACACAATACTCGAGGTGCAGCCTCACAAGTGCTGAGTACAGGGGGAAGATAACATCCCTGCTCCTGCTGGCCACACTATTTCTAATGCAGGCCAGGATGCCGTTGGCCCTCTTGGCCACCTGGGCACACTGTCAGCTCATGTTCAGCCGAGCATCAACCAACACCCCCAGGTCCCTTTCCTCTTCACAATCATCCAGCCACTCATCGCCAAGCCTATAGCGCTGCATGGGGTTATTATGGCCATAGTGCAGGACCTGGCAATGTAATGAAGCCAAGAATGCTTAGAACTGTGCTTTTTTCTCTTTCTCTCTCTCATTCCTTTTGAAACTGCATTATCATGGACACACATTGAGCCTAAAATTTACTCCTTATCTGGGGAAAAAAAAAAAGCCGTAACAAGCAATGGCTTGTTCTCCAAAAATTCATCCAATTGAGAAATTATTCAGATTTTCTACCTTCTTTCCATCAGAGCTGTGCCAGAGGTACAATCATGACTGATCTTATTTTCATTTAACTAGTCTTTTTCCCTGGAGGGACCATGCTTTAATCTGTGTGATTTGTAGCAATAGCCATAGAACTGATACTGCAAAAGCTTTGCAGCTGCAGTACATATCAGTTGATTATGCAGTGGTGGTGAAGATCCTCTATCTATGTATGCTCAATTTGTCATTTTTCCTTACTGAACTTTGATACATGATATCTAAAGGAATAAAGGAAATATTAAATGAATGAAGTACTTAGCTCTACAAAGACCACAGCGATTAGTTACTAACCCCTCTGCTCAGCGTCTGTGGCCTACTTCATGCAGAAGACCAATGAATCAAGTTCTTTTGAGAGATATTTCAGATATGCCAGTTATTTCTTTGACAGAACACATTATAGACCTGCTCTTTGCAACCAAATTCTACAAACTGATGTATACGATAAGGATATCTCAGAGTAGAAAGCTGAAACAGCACCAGAATTTATTTATGCTTCTTTTATTTACTGTGTTGCAGTCTGTAGTTCAGCCTAGAAGTACAGGGCCCAAGTATAACAAGGAAGATTGCCAAGACAGAGGTAACATCTGTAAAATTCCCTTCTAGTACTTTTTCCACTGTCATTCTGTGGTTTGCTTTGAAAGTGTTGGCCTAGAGGCTGACAGGGTCAGCCATGTTCTGTGAACATCTTCCATCCCACCAGCTCCTCAAACCACGGCTCGATCTGCACAGCTAGCAAATGCTGTAGACCGCAGATTTATCAGGAATTTACCAGCTACAGATGAAGGGGTGAGAACATTCAAGTAATGTATGCATAAATTATTGATTGAAGAGCAGGAGCAGTATAGGTGTCTGTTCCTTCTCAGTTTATCAGCTGTGGAGCCCTTGCAAAGCCTGTGCCTCCATTAGGAAGGCTGCTATGTGCATCCTCTCACAGCTAAAGGACAGCAAGTGAAGAACTAACATTTTTAACTTGCAGCTGTGTGCCTGAAAAATAGCCTCAAAACTGAACGTACAACAATCTGTGGTTTCTTATTGAGAGAGATCTTTTTTGTTTGTTTGTGCTAAACACAGATGTTCATTACTATGGATGTTAAGGCATTCCTGACTCCTCTAGAATACCTTGTTTAACTCCTTTCATATCAAGCAGTGTGAGCCCCCACTTTACCAAGCCCTGAAGTTTTTGGCTGCAGTTTGAAGCCATAGATTAAATAGCTTAATAGCTGCAGCTATTTTGGTATAACTCACTAGAAGAGATTCAAACAGGTTATGCGAGTTTGATGCGCTCCAGCTTTTCCTTTCCTATTCATGCATTTTAATCACCAGCAGAGGACTTCCCTCAGCCAAGCTGCACAAACACAAACTCTTCCTCAGAGCTGCGCTGTGCTGACCATATGGCAAGCTCTCTGTGAGCAGCTGCCATGGTCCTGGAGTTGATGGACAACCTTGTTTGGGCTCTGGGCTCAACACCACTGTTAGCCATGACCAGCTTCAGCTTAGGATGTCCATGTGAGCAATAGGCCGTACCACATACGAATAAATGCCCTAACAGATTGTGATCTGCAAAAATCTTTCGTGAGAGCCAAACTGCTGCTAGGCTAATTTTAAATACACTTGACTCTTCTTGTTTGGCTGCAAAATGTGCATAATGAACAGCCTGATTTACTTCTCCAGACTCACTTGTCTGGAGACACTCGAAAAATATTATTAAGAAAAAATTATTCAACATGATTCAACAGAAGTCAATACTAGTGGTGTTTTACAAAAAGCACTGATTTTTAGGCAAAATATGAGAATTGTTATGAGCTTGTTTCTGATTTTTTTGTTTTTTTTTTTAATGCATGAAATGTGTTTAAAAAAAAAAAAAAAAGAATGAAGGCCTTAGCTCTGGATTGAGAAGTTGGAACAGAAACAACTTTGACAGTTCTCTTTTTTCACCAACCTCTTGTGGGTTTGGTGCAGATGCCTTCTAATGGTTTCACGTAAAGAATATAAACATGTACCTAAATTTAGGGAACAACTCGATACTCACCAAAGAACGCTGTAGGAAAGGGCTTCACAGGGAATGCTGCTGTTGCAGTTTTTCTCCATTCAAAGTATAAAATAATAGAGCATATACACAAGCTGTACATGTGATTAGCAAAATCACAGCTTGGTTAAAAAACAGTCCAATTCATTTTTCACTAGCTTTCTGTGCTGAATGAATGTAGTTGTTCCACGCTTTTGTCCCCATCTTTAGTTGAAAATTCAGTATCTGACCCAAAAAGGTTTTGCATTCAAAGATGCATCAGAAATTTTGAATTCTAATCACATCTGTAGCAAACAAAGTATTAGTGAGATTGTAGATTACTATGCCACAGCTTGTCATCTCAATTCCCCTGGTAGTCTCTTAAGAGGAATTGACATTTTCCTTGGGCATTAAAAAGAACATTTTCTTTATCATTAAAATCACCCAAAGGACAGGAAGGGTCTTCTGTAATAAATTCTATATACTTTCTCTGGAGAGGAAATCACATAGGGGTAAAATAAAACTCTTCATTTAAGATCTTATCACTTTGACATTAAGATAATATTTAAAAAGTTTAACGGAAAAGTAGCAGTAAGTCTGTATCTTTGTAATATTAAGAGGAAATGAGTTAAGCTGAAAGTTTTCTAAACAGTTCATAGTTCATTTATGAGGTAGTTTTCCTTCCCTGTTTCAGTAAGTAAGAAGACTTTTCTCAAGAATTTGAAAGCTGAAGATCTCACAATTATACTGACAGTACATGGTTAATAAAATATTAGAAGCCAACACTCCTACTCCTGTTCTCAATGCCTCATTCACAAGTCCATCTGTTTCTTCACTTTTCTGCTATTAAATCTCTCCTCATTTACAGCTCCCTCACAGTTCTTGACCATTTTCAAGCACAATGATACTGTAAGCCAAATTTTACAAACCAGGATCCATTACCGTGGGAATGTTACATTCTAGCTCACACATAGAAATTAAAAGGTGTAGGGATCAGTCTGAAAAAAATGGCATTTTGCATAAACCACAGTGTCTACTATATGGTTCTCAATTTCAGAAAGTTTGATTTGTGACAAGTAGGGGCAGATGTGCTTATCTATCATACCTGCATAACCTGAATGGTACCATCAAGTAGTCAACTGCTACTCTGTGGCATTCCCATTGGATTACCAGATGTCTGTGTAAGTAATGATAGGCCCTGCATCACTCAGATATTCCAGCAGTAACTGGCAGATCTCCCTGATTTACAAAGATATCAAATACAAATCATATTTTAGCTACTGAGCAAGCTTTTGCAGAAGTCAGTGAAATCACCAACCAGTGATTGCCAGTTCTATGATCCAAAAAAAATTCTACGTATATTTCAGGCTTTTGTTTTGAATCTTATCATAGTTAATATTTTTTTAAATAAAAATAGCACTTCAAAAAATTCCATGATAAGTAACTTTTTTGTTTCAGAGCTTATGGGAGAATTCTGGTAAGTTTCTTCTGTTCTTCATAGCAGTAAAAAAAAAAAAAAAAAAAAGCTTGAGAAAGTGGGCCTTAAATCCTAATACAGATAACCCAAGTAAAACTTTATAAAATGTCCTGGCTATTAACCTAAGTTCCTGAACTTGTCTCATAACCTCTGAATGGTGAGGTTTGCCATTTAAAAAGATGCTGCAGGCAAGATTGAGCAATGTGGCAGCTCCAAACACTTGCATTTCAAAGAATTAGTGGAAAAGTATTTTATGGACACAGTTTATTTCCCATTTTGGAGATGTGGTAACCAAACCTATGTTGCACATGAGGATTGTGTGTTTCTTTAAAGCTTGTGAGCCATATTAAATCTTACCATGCTTTGCCCATAAGAGTACATAAGTTTTTCTTTATGCGTTATTGCTATTTCAATTGACTAATAGAAGAGAAAAACCTGTTATAATTTGCCAAAGCTTTCTCTTTAAAGAAGCCAGAGTTCCATATCCTGTCTCTTTCTGCAGGAGTTTGAGTCGTCGGTCTGCTTGCTGTATAAATATAATGCTGAAATTGCCAGTGAACCATAGCAAAGGAGTTCACGTTTCTGCTTAGAGTTGCAAATTGTCTGCACAATGGAAAGCAGAAGGCAGCTGTGGCTGGGACATTCGAGCTCAAAATGTGTGTCACAGATACACGGATCTGCCCACCACACATTGGCTGCAAATTGCATTCAGCATGTGTTTTAAAGGTGAATGTCCATGAGGAATTTATGATTACTGTGGAAGTCATGAATTTAACTAAGCATGTAGCCATGTATAATTTCTATATCCTGAGCATTATCATGTGTAATTATTACTACAGTGAAACAACAGAAAAAAACCCAACCACCATATTTTAATACATTTGTTCTACGCTTCTTCATTGAAATTATGTTGTATATAGTCAAATCTAGCTTCTATTAAAATTAAATTAGACCTTCCTGTAACCAGAGAGATAATAACAAACTCTTACTTATTCAAATAATGTAATAACGATATAACATAACTTAAGCATATAGAAGTATATATATTATAAATTACTTATTAATTTGTAGTAAACTTGAACATCTAATGCTTTACAACCATGCTTTTACTTAACACTTTCAATGTAAGAATGCATCTACACGGTATCCTGGAGACTTCAGTTTAACAAAATGCTTGGAGGATTCTGACTTCCTTCTGGGCTTAGCTGCTGTAAAAAGCATTTGCTATTAAAAGACCCTAGAGATCATTTTTATAACAAACCCTTTTTTGAAAGAAATACATTTTTTTTTAATGTTATATATATACATATATATAACAACATGGTTTCTGAACCTCTTTCTGGTTCTGCTATTTTGGTACAAAAAAACTGGTAGCAAAGATAGTTTACTGGAGATGTGTTCAGGTTGTCTTAGCAGTATCTTGTTCCGACTCTATGTGTAAATTGAAAAATGCTAGATAATTTAAATCTGATTTAACTGTTCCAGGAAACTAGTTTCAGTTCTCGGAATTTGTGGGACAGAACAATACACTCAACACAACAGACAAATATAATGTATTTATTTTTTCAGCTGCAAAATACAACTGAAACTGACAATAAATTGCATCTCAACCATAAAAAATTATCATTATTAACCACTAATACTAGTAAACAGTCTTCGGGACCTGGTATTGGCCAAAGGGTATGAGACCAACTTTTCCAAAGGATTTAATCAAATATCTTATTAGTAATTTTGGACATAAAATGGACAATTCACAGTGTTACATTTTAGTCTGCCTTTCACTGCTCCTCCAGAAAGGTGTATTGACTTGTGCCCCTGAAGGCTGCGTCAAGTCATGCAGAACCCAAAATATTACTTCCTAGCCAATAACTGACAGAAATGTTCCTGCAATCCCTGTTCTACACCGTGAAATGTCAAAGCACAGCCACCTCTAAAAGATTAAAGGGAGAACTCATGAGCAACTCATTAAGAAAGGTGGAACCACTCAGTCATTTCTACTTTAAAGTTATCCTTCAACTCAAGCAGCATAATTTCATTTGCAGGCTGCAATTAAAGCTATAATTGGGTTTTGACTAGATCACATGTTTTAGGGGTGGGTTTAGGTTTCTTCTTTGAAAACACTGATGGTAATATAACGTTGATAATTTCTGAGTGCAGAAAGCAGTGCAAGTAGGTAAGCCACCAAGTATTGGAAATACTTCTTTAACTAGATCGGATTTTACATAACCTGCAATCTTATATATACAAAAAAAAAAAAAAAAAGCTGCTGGTACCTTCATGTAGTCTGGTGTCTAACATATTCCCTCTGGATTTAAGATGGTAACACGTGGAAAAAAAACAAAGCAGGCTTTGTCTTCGCTGTTTAAAAATCTTAGTGTGTGTGACTTTCTACCTTTAGGTAAGCAATGTTTATCACCCATCAAAAAAAAAAAAAAAAACAGGAAAGGAAAGGAAGACATTTATTTTACAGGAGAGGGCAATGTTAATCTGAGTTTGGAGAGTGATGTTGACTGCAGCGAGTTTGCCTCAAAAAGTACACTGACTTATAATCACTGCATTTTATCTTAGTGTGGCTCTCATGCCTTCACTGTCTGAAAATACAGCTTGGTTCTTTTCCTTCCTCAGAAATACCTGTAATCTCAATTGCTCGTTTTCAGGCTCCTTTAGCTTAGCTCTCAGAAGCCCTTCCCACCTGCCTCACACCCGTGATGACTCATTCAAACACATTGAGTGATCCCTGAAATGCCATTAGGATCTTGTCTTAGAATTTTTTTTTAGGTTGTCTTTATTTAAATATTTGAGAGTGTTATAGTGTAATAGTTTGATCAAATGCAGAACAGCAACTGGGAATGGCTAGGTGCCAGGATAACTCTTCTGGCCAGGGGCATGTTACAAATACCGCTTCCCTGGAGACACTCAAGGTCAGGCTGGATGGGGCTCTGAGCAAGCTGATCTAGTTGTACGTGTCCCTGTTCGTTGCAGATGAGTTGGAGTAGATGACCCTTAAAGATCCCTTCCAACTCAAAAGATTCTATGATTCTATGTGGCAGAGCAGCAGGCATGTTCTCTAAACAGTGCAGCCACAATGGGAAAAGCTTTTAAAGGGTTGCTATTAAAGCAGAAAATCTGCAGTTTCACCAAAAGCAATATTAGTCTTTATCTGTGGATGCATAAACTGCATTGGCTCACACAGCACATTGCGAGTGCCAGCTACATCCAAGATGGGAAGCTTTATCACCTTCCTTCTCTAGAGCACCCTGCTGCTGATGAGCCTCCCATCTCAAACACCCACACAGATGTGTATCCTCCTCCTCTCTCACTGTTCAGCTGCAGAGCCTGCAAACAGCAGCAGTGACTTTCATGTAATTGGTAGAAGGAATGCTTGCTTAAGTGTTTCAGGAGCTTTGGGTTAATACAGAAAACATCTGATCTCCTGTTTAGGAAAATCTGCCTGAGATGTCTTGCTAAAAATAACTGCTATCAGATAAATCTAATTGCGTCCTTGGGGTTTTTTGTTTTTGCTACTAGTGCATTCCTTCACATTCCCAGCTCTTACTGCAAGAGCTGTTGTGATTTTTATAAAAAAGAATTAGGTCAGAAGATAAAAATATTTCATATTTCCAAAAACACTCTACACTCAGTACTGTTTACCTGTAGGTTGGCAGGCCACAGAGTAGTTCTTTTGGCAGTGCAGCCAAAAGTGTGCTTACTCTTCTGTTAAGAAATTATTTTAGAAATGGTTACCACTAATAAATTAATATTTTCCTTTTTCTTCAACAACAACTTTTCAATACAAGCAAATTTCTATGGCAAAGCTCCTAAGCTAGAGTAAATTACTGGAATTCCTGTAAAAACAAGAGAATTAATATTGGCTGATGATTGCCCATATAGCTGTGCTACCTGCATGCTGAGCCACGTGATAGATTGTCTGTTGTGTTTATTTGCTACAATTAAGCAGTTTAAAGGTTTTCAAAGTCAAATCATATTGCTGAAGACCCTGTTTGTCCCTTGATAGCAATCAGAAGCACATGTATGGTTTCAGTCAGTCCTGCCCTTCTCTTTACTACAAGGTTTCTGCAGCCCTGTTGCCTCCAGGAGTGGGAACTCCTTCTTCTGTGGGCTTCTCATGCATCACCAGCATGCTGCTGTGCTGTCACTGCAAAAGAATGTTGTTCTCCTTTTGGTGGTCACTATTGCAATATTCTTTGTGATATTTCTTCTGTGTGTTTTGAGAGAAATCTGCATTAGTCTTGGACTGTGCTTTTAATTGGAGAAATATCTTCCACCTAAAGACCTTAGTTAAGATTATAATTGTTTCATGTATTGATTTGTTCAAAGAAATCTCAGAGAAAGATTAAATAAGAGTATTAAGTTTATCAAGCAAGGCTATGTCAGGATTAGATTATAACTGACTTCCATTCAGTTACTCAAATATTTTCCTGATTACTCATCTAAATACTACGTTTTCCCTTCTTCTTGTGGTTTCCCCTTCCTACCCTGTGGCTACAACTCTCGTGTTTTTTTTCCCAATAAAAGCTTTTGACTTTCATTTATTGGCTTATACTAACCAAGTAGCAACTGAGATGTAGTCAAGCTAATAAGTACAAAATAAATCCGTCTTTATCACCTAACTACATGTATGAATATGGATATGCCAAAGCATCAGAGCACAATGTCATAATTTATGTCACTTAACAGCTGGATTTTAGTAGCTGGAACACAGCATCTTAGTGACTGGAATAAGCCTGGCAGTGGTTACTGTTCAGATCATCACCATTGCCATTTTATTTAAACCAGGGCTGCTCAAGCCCTGCAAGTGAGATTGGGATGGGCAGAGTCCCTTGGAGACCTTCTGTGATCAGCAGCTCACAGCCCTGAGCCATTGGGAAGCACCAGGATACTCTGCCTGCACAGCTACTGCGAAGGGAGCTGACACTCATCACTCACTGACACTCAGGCTCTGCTCTGGGAGGAGGAATATTCCTGAGGCTACATCTGGCAACTAGAATTCCTGTAGATCTAGAAAGGGATATAGACCATGAGACACTTTGTGTTTGACTTTTAGGAGGCTGGGCTCCGAAAGTGAATACCGGGAACAAGATGAGTCTTGGTGGAATTACCTATGTACCATAGAAAATTTCCAGGATTTAGGTCCCTACACAGTCTCTTTGGGTAAAGCCAGCTAGATCTTTCTTCCAACCTCAATCTGTTTAGTTCATATGGGGTTCTTTTGTGGTTGTTTTTCTTTTTGTTGTTGTTTTATTTCCTAGGTGAGTGGCAATATGAGATGAGGTTTGTGTTGAATCCATTGTCAGTGTAGGCTAGCACTGATCAGAGCCCCACTGTATGTAAGAGAGAGCTGTGTATGTGCCTCCTTCTAATTTACAGCTCTCCATCAGGGCTGGGTGAGAAGAGAATGCCCAGATGTAAAGCTCTGCCGAGACAGCAGCAGCTGTGAGCGTGCACAGTAGCAGAGCCTAAAGACGTTTATTGGCAAAAATACTAGGAAACAATCATTTTGGAAATGAGCACTCATTTCTTTCCTAACAGAGGCCTGCTTTATTATCAAATACTGTATCTTTTATTATTATTATTATTATTTCCTCTATTTTTTTTAAAAGCGAGCAGGGTTCAATTCTCCTCTATGCCACCAGTGACAGTAGAAAATAAGACCAAGTACAAAATCAATTGCTGCTGTGTCCAGGAGGCAAACTTAAGACCTTTACCTTAGTTCTTTGCTGATGAGTCAGCACTGCTGATACCACTGCCATCTGCATCCAGAGAAGATGGACTGAGCTTTGGTGTACAGTTAACATGAATTCTTTGCCATCCAAGGCAACTGCAATTTGTGTGATGCTTCAGAGTTTTCAGAAGAGCTAAGTTTAAAAGAACTTACAGCACACTTCCTCTCTGACATTTTCTGGATTTCCATTTTTTCATAATTTTATATCCCCCCTCAGTAAAAATCTTCATTTTTCTTTCTTTGAGTAATTACCCTTCATCTTCACTGTGATTTATTTATAGCTGCTAGGATTCCAAGTACATATTTCTGGATCCATGCAGGGCTTTCACGTAAATATATCACACTGAAATAAAGCAGTAGCGTGAAGTGTTCCCAACTCCAGGCAGAGCAGATGCAGCAAATGAAATCACTGATGAAAACAAACCTGAAAATATAGGAAGATTTTTCTTATATTTGCGACATAAAATCAGCATGGTGGGTGAAGAATAGTATCTGCTTCATGTAACTTTCAGTGATGCCTTACACAACATATGGATACCTTCTGTTCATTCAGTCAACTTGCTCAGACAAAAGCAATATTTAAATAGGCAGATTGGATTTTGAATATGTAAAAATTGATCATTCTCAATTGGAATCCTATGCATTGTATTCAGAATGAGTTCAACATTTAAGCTGATTGTTTAAAGCTAGTTTACCATGAAATATCAACAAAATTGCCATTTTGATCTAACTGCTCATTTCTTCAAGATAAGGAAGCCCACAGCAAGTCTGCATCATTTATGCTGCTGCTTTTTGGTTAAACTGCTCTTGGGAGACTCCAGACTGCTAGAATAAAATGCTAATGAAAGCTTTTAGATAAAAAAAAAAACATTTAAATTTTATAGTTTATGAAGATATTCAGAATCCTTGCTTCTTTGCTCAGTAGACTAGAAAACATCTGCCTGCTCTGCTGTGCTCAGAAAGTGCCCTAGAGAATCCCTTGGCTAAGATGGAATGAGAAAATGTGCTTCTTTGACAAGTTGAAGTAATCCACTTAATAGAGCGTAATTCACTTGCAATCAAGTATCCTCCCATTACTTCTTTATTCCAGTCTTTATCTATAAATTTCTCAACTGGATCTAGATTCTGATTTCTTTGCTTCAGCTGTGTTTTATGTGGTCTTAAAGCTGCAGGCCTGGATGCTGCCCTGCTGTCTGCATAAGAGTTGCTGCTGAGATAGAGCTGAACTTCCTGTTGTTTGGTCTGAAACAGCTAAGACTGTATTTTTCTGTTTCATTAAAGGAGCTCAGTGCAAAAAATTTTATAGCCTGTAGTATCTAGATATCAGCCCAAATGTATTTCAAACCCTTCCTCCCCGCCCCCCCAAAAAAAAGGTTCAGATGAATTTAGTTTTTGTTTTGCTTTGGTTCTAAACAGAAAACTCCCCCACTTACTAGAAGAGTGATTGTTGAAAAAAATTTTGTGTGGAGTTTTTTTATTTGATTTCTTGAACTTTGAATAAGAAGTAAGTATGAGAAGTATCAGTTTCCTGGCTGTATAAGGAGGCACTGCTGGTGGTAAAGACTTTTTAAAAGAATGAAAGGAAAGAAAGCTTTGACTGTTCAGAACTATTTAAATGTATTCAAATGTTCTTTACAGAGTGGATGCAATGGGTATGCCAAGTTACGAGTGCAAATTTCCAAGAATGCTTCATACAAAATGATGGTGTTAACACTGGTCTTCAAGAGAGTCCCAGAGTAAAAAAAAAAAAAAAAAAGGACTTCTTTGTTTTAAATGGGGCTCTCATCAGTTGATTGCTGCGATAAAAGAGTGTCAGCTCTAAGAACCTGAAACTGTTCTAGTAGGAAAATTCCATCTAGGCTTGAAGAAGATTTTTGTTTGATTTTTAAGCATTCATATAATCATTCTCTATGACTGGCATTATTTCAGCAATCAAGGAACTGCATATCCTTTACTGCAGTTGAGTAAACTCTGAAAGTCAATCCCTTGGACAGCTGAAGATGTCAAATAAATATGTAATCGTGCAATCCGATTGAGTTCTAATGCCAGTAAGCAAACAGCTCAAGGGCTTAAGAAGTACTGCTATTCACCACGGGCTTATTTTTTATGTGATATGGACTGTGCTGCTAATCAGATGTGGTATATTTCTGTCTTTCAGATTTACCGCTGGATTATAGATTTACACGATTTTCCTCAAATAGCTCAGCAATTGCTGGGTACTACCCAAGCCCTCCAAGAGCACTGCTGCCAAGTGAGGAATCAGTGACTATGAAATAGGTTTTTGGCTTTTCCTTCAATAACCCTGTGATCCTTTCTTAACTGCTGTTAAATGCTGATTGGTGAAAATGCTGTTTGATGCTTCATAAAATAGAATGATGAATTAAAGCAGACTCATGTGTAGATTTGTTTCCCTTGTTTCTCTAGTCCAGCTGGGACAGGTGAGCAATGCATACTTTGTAAATCTCCTTACCAGCACTACATTTCACACAGTAACTGGCTTTTTCCATGCATTGCCCAGATACTTTAAGAGAAATGTACTGTTAACAATTCATCTCAACTTACATACTAAATTTTCAAGGACATTTTCAGTACTGTCTCTTCTTAAGGTGGTGCCATTGCTGCTACAAAACCCAGGAAAGACATGAAACCCTCAGCCTATTCCATTAAGAGTTACCTTGGCAGCCCAGGTTATCACAGTAGTTCAGTGTTTTGCAAGCCATGAGGAAGTTATTCTTTTGCTGTCTAAACAAAGCAGAGAAGTATTGCAATTTTTCTTGGAGAAATGGAAATACTGAGGCCCAAAGAGAAAGACGCATCATAGCCAAAAAGAGACGTGAATGAAATTTAGGCAGCAAAATACAGAATTATAGTCCTGGGAGCCTTGGCTACATGCTTTGTACTCCTGCAAGTGCCTAGCCAATGGTAAAATTCTCATCATGACTCCTCCTGCTTTAGTCCCCTATACCTCTGTCAGAACTCTTCTGCAGAATATAGGAAACCAGTGTAACAGTACCCTGTTCGGCTCAAGTGGACGCAAACCCACATTTTCCACCTTGCTGGAAAATCCTTCCAAGAGCAGGAAGGATATACCACCAAGCTGCATCCATCCACATCCACTAAGTGCGGCCTAAGCCCAGAAGAGAAGCAAGACTCAAAGCATAAACTGAATATTTGCGTTCTTATCAGCTAATCAACGGGCTTCCTGTTCTCTGTGGGTTCACTCCAAAGTCCTGGTTCTGCAGCGCCTTAAAGCAGGGCTGCCTTCAGCACCTAGCAGAGGATGACTGCTGCAAGAACACGTCTGAGACATTTGCTATCTTAACCATTATGTCCCGGCAAACTAAGCTGGCAATATTTTAAATAAATTTCCCTTCAAGTTTAAAGAATGTTACACAGAAACTCTTTTTTGCTTTCAAGAAAAGTGCACAATAAGAAGTTACTTTCTTGGGCCCAGACAATTCTCAGAATGGATTTGACCTGTGGTAATTCCTGACACATCACCATAGCTCATCAGTTTTAGAGTTTCACCAATTACAATATTTTGTCTCAGAAGCAGAGGCAAACGCCATTCCACCTCATTTCAGAGATACCAGTCTTTGTTTCATACTTTTAACCTACCTTTATTTTATTTATGTAGGGAAAGTATTCTAAAATTCTTACCTACTTACAAGTGATTTGCAACTTTTCCAATATTAAGCATTATATTTTGGAAGAGAAAAATAAAACAAATGAGAAGAATTGAGAAGAATTAAAACAAGGTAGATGAGGAAGGAAAATGAAAACGCTATTTTCTTCCTCATAAAGTGTAGGCTGAAAATATTTGACTTAAGGCAACAAAAAGTAAAAAACTTGTGTTTAGTTTGAAATATATAAATTAGCATCAACATCTTGGGCTGCAAATCTGGCTCAAGATAAGGGTATGATTTGTACTAAGTAGAGAAGCATACAAATTAAAGTCTCAGATCCCTGATTACTGCATCATTTGAAATTCTGACCTGAATCAGGTAATCCTTTGAAAATAATTTCTAACTACATTCCAATCAAACCAATACTATGTACTCTCATGCCTTTATTTTTCTGAATTAGATTTCCTCAACTTTGAGGAGGTTTTCTTGTTTTTAAAGAAAATTAAAATAAAGAAAATTGTCTGTCTTGTTTTTAAAGAAAATTAAAATATAATGCCTAATGAAAATGAAATCTTCTAAGACCCTGGTTCCTGGTATCAGCATGTTTTTTTGAATGGAAAGGTGACAAATTCTAAGGACAGTCTGAACACAAATGCTACTGGAAGTGTGACTCCCCATGTTTGTGGCTGCAGGAAGATGTTGGAAAAATAGTTGAAGCATTTGCAAAATAATTAAAAACAGAGTTCCTGTGAAATAAGTATATAAAAAGACTCTTATAATGACTATTCTTATTAAAGAACCTCTGAAGATTTTGCAAGTCTTACTACAAAGCCCTCCAAAATGGAATAGAACATTTTGTTAAGGTTGAATGGTTTCTTAAACCCAGACAATTGTTCTGATCTTCCCAAAATGATCTGTTTTCCCAGTATATTTTTATTCGGCCACCAGCCCGAGGAGTCATCATGTGCTCGGCATTTCTGAGGTGAGGCCTAGCCACCCGAGAGGCTGCTGGAGTGAAGGTTGGCAATGGAGGACCTCTGGGAGGTGGACAGGATAGCCCTTGGAAATGGAGATGGCATGGGGATGAGGGAGAAGAAATGCAGATGGAAGAAAATTGATAGAGCTAGCCCCTATTGAACAAGGCACTGTAAAGACACGATCTTTGTTGTTGGTTTTTTCTGATTATTTGAACCTTTGGAAATCTCAGATATTTCTTGGATTCTGCTGTTAGAGATCACTGACAGAAAGATCACTGAAGTGCCTGCAAAATTAATGTTTATAAATATCCTAGGTGTGGGAGACAAAGGGACATGGCCAACCTCTTTTCAGCAGTCTGCGGGGACAGGACAAGCGAAAATGGCCATAAACTGGAGCTTAGGAAGTTCCGCACCAATATGTGAAAGAACTTCTTCACGGTGAGGGTGACAGAGCATTGGAACAGGCTGCCCAAGGAGGCTGTGGAGTCTCCTTCTCTGGAGATATTCAAGACCCATCTGGACGCCTACCTGTGCAACCCAGTCTAGGGAGCCTGCTGTGGCAGGCGCGGTTTGACTTGATGATCTCTGGAGTTCCCTTCCAACCCCTACAATTCTGTGATTCTGTGATCTCTGAAAACTATCTTAAGTATCAGCAGGGAGACATAAAGCTGAAAAGAGTCACTAAAATCACCATGTCTGTTTACATAGCTCTGAAAGCCACAGTTTGGCTTAAAATTTGACATGACCAACAAGTGCTGGGGGTGCTGGTTGACACTCGGCTGAACATGAGCCAGCAGTGTGCCTGGGTGGCCAAGAAGGCCAATGGCATCCTGGCTTGTATCAGAAGTAGTGTGACTAGCAGGAGCAGGGAAGTAATTGTCCCCCTGTACTCAGCTCTGGTGAGGCCGCACCTTGAGTACTGTGTCCAGTTCTGGGCCCCTCACTGCAAGAAAGACATTGAGGCCCTGGAACGTGTTCAAAGAAGGGCAACAAAGCTGGTGAGGGGTCTGGAGCACAGGCCTTATGAGGAGCGGCTGAGGGAGCTGGGATTGTTCAGTCTGGAGAAGAGGAGGCTCAGGGGAGACCTTATTGCTCTCTATAACTACCTGAAGGGAGGTTGTAGTGAGCTGGGGGTCAGCCTCTTCTCTCGTGTAACTGGTGATAGGACTAGAGGGAATGGTTTCAAGCTGTGCCAGGGAAGATTCAGGCTGGATATTAGGAAATACTACTTCTCTGAAAGAGTGGTCAGCACTGGAATGGGCTGCCCAGGGAGGTGGTGGAGTCACTGACCCTGGAGGTGTTCAAGGAACGTTTGGATGTTGTGTTGAGGGATATGGTTTAGCGAGAACCATTGGTGATAGGTGGATGGTTGGACTAGATGATCTTATAGGTCCTTTCCAACCTTAGTGATTCTGTGATTCTGTGATTCTGTGAAGTCTCTTTTGTCATCCACTTTGATACCAAGCATATGTGTCTTAATTTTAAAATAATAAGAATTTATTTCTTAAAAAAAAATTATCTGAATTTACTTTATAGATGAACAGCAAAAACAAAAAGGGGGCACTATGTCATCTCAAATCAATGCAAGAAGAGTTTAGTGCTGCAACCTCCAATAAAGCAAAACTTGACCAACTCCAAATAACAAACACGTGAATCAACCAAAACACAATATATTTGCACTTTTAATAAAACTAACATTTTAAATAATTTAATACTTTTAATACTATAGGAAAATGAGCATCAACAATGAGCAGAGTCCAGTGTGTTTCCTGAACAGGACTTATTCCTGAAAACTAAAGGCTTCCCAGTCCCCTGAAAGTAAAAGTCAAACAAACAAATGCAGATAACTTATCTGCGGTAGACTGCCAGGCAGGGCCTTGCTGAGGCCAGCACTACCTGGGGCTGCAGGAAGGAGGCTCCTTACCTTGCTGGGTCCCACAGCTCCCCAGAATCCAAGGTGTGTGGTGGGACACCAGTGCTGGCTCAGTTCCTGAGGGAATTCCCAGGAAAATCTGCTTGCTCCAATAAGCGATACTTTGAGATAACCATGCTGTTGATAGGCACCAGAAACTAGCAATCCTAAAACTGGTTTAAACCTACAGGTAACAGCTATCTGTTGTCCAGACTGGCGTAACAGCTGGAAACCTAACCTACCAGGGGAAATACCACCCATTAAAGAGGGGCATGGTAACACAACAAGGTGGGTTCTGATACAACTATGCAATGGGTAGATCTCTGGGGATATGGAAAGACTGCATGGCATGCTTCCTCAGATCTGGCTACAGCCAGGTCCATGTAACCCCCAGTAAAGGCTGAGTTACTGCAAATCACAACTGTGTTTGCTCTTATTCAAAACTGTTCACCTGTGTTTTCCTGCAAAACAGTCACGCTCCTGTAGAAACCTCAATTCTCTTTATTGCAGGAGTCCTAATCTAACCTGAGGGAGGAGTGGGGTAGGGCCAACACTTATTACCCTATTAAAAAAAAATGGTTTCCAACCTGGCCTTGGAGTTGTTCTCTTTCCTGTGGTTGCACAGTCATGTTTTCTAGCTCTCTGGGATGATATACAATTGGTAATCATCCTTTCTTACCATCAGCAGAGATGTGACTTTACATTCCTCACAGTGGCGTTGTTTGAAAAGTGTTTGGCCATGACTTGTCCAGTCACATACTGAGTAAATATTGTACCTTAAACTTTTCCTCCTGAGTCCAGGTGTACATTAAATCATATCAAGGCAAATGGCAGCAGAGTGTAAGGACATATAGATCAGTATGAAGATGCCAACAATCAGAACATGATGACTGACCTTCAACATTCCATGTGTTCTTTTGTCACCACAGAGGACAAGTAGACTGTAAGTCTAAAGTATACTTTTGTACACAATGTTGATATTTTATATTAGAGATAGTTTCTTAGAGAATAAGGTTTAGAAATAAAGTCCTGTACAAAAAGGTAAAAGTCACACACAAGCACATAGAACTAGGGATCTGGTACAAAGATGTTGCTTGACTAGAGCTTTGCCTAGAGGTTGTCTTCTAAATTCCCTGGTGAAGGGGTATGAGGTCTACTGCACCTCAGCATTATGGAGGGAACAAGACAAGTTTTCTGGCAGGCCTGAAGTAGCTATTTTCACCTTGTACATTTAAGCAATCAACTTTTAAATCAAAATATTATTTTGTACACTTGCTTTGTGGCTGATAGTAGTTCATCTGAAGAGTAGTTCATAAGATTTAGAAGGGAAAGCACTTGGCTAAGCTACAGAAACCTTACCTCTGCAGAGTACCGGTCATAATAGTACAACGGTGATAATGATGCAGCCACAGGATGTGTGTTAACTGCTCAAGAACCACCTCCAACTAGCTGGCACAGAGCTTCCTGGAAAAGGCTTGGTCCCCTAATCAGCCCCATCTCCTGTAACCGTGTTTGTTCAGTTCTGAGTGAGTGGAACATCAAACCTCCTCAGAGGGTCACAAGAAAGAAAAAAATGTACAAAAAAAAATGGAGGTTGTTTTTGGAAAGATTCATTGCAAGAAACAAATCTTGCTTTTCTGTAAGCACTATAAATAGAAATGCCTACTTGAAAACTGAGCATGGATTAGGGCCAAAATAAAATGGAATCCAGGAAGTTAAACAGACTTGGGAATGTTTGCCAACAACTCTACAGGGCAAAATGGGGATTCCTGTGTGCAGGCCAATGGAATAGTGCTGTGGTCAGGGTGAGTGGTCATTTTCCTGAATGTAGGACAAAAACCTAAGGGAAATCTTTCAGGATGAACTGAACGCCCACAGCAGCTCTCTAACAGCATGGCAAGACCACAGCAGGTTTGCAGCTGACCAGATGTCACAGTTCATGGAAGGGTGAACATCTGAAGCACCGCATCTAACTTCTGCCCCCACCAGAGCTAACCTGATTTAATCAGAACTGCTAAAAACCCTGTGTGCTTCCCACTTACACTGTTAGGCTCGTGCATTGGTCTCTCACACATGGTTATAACAGCTTTTAAATACTTGCACTGGGGGGAGAAACCATCCTAGCAACTTCAAAACCACATTATGGCTTCCATCCTTCTGCAAATTAGAGGGTGTGAGGCACAAAATGACAGTGGCACAAGTGAATCATAGAATCAAAGAATCATTGAATCATAGGATCATAGAATGTTTTGGGTTGGAAGGGACCTCAAAGACCATCGAGTCCCAACCCCCTGCCACTGCCACCCCCACATCCAACCTCGCCTTGAGCGCCTCCAGGGATGGGGCATTCACAGCTTCTCTGGGCAGCCTGTGCCAGTGCCTCACCATCCTCTCCATGAAAAATTTCCCCGACATCTACTCTAAATCTCCTCTCTTTTAGTTTAAAACCATTCCCCCTTGTCCCTTCACTATCAGACCGTGTAAAAAGTTGGTCCCCCTTCCTGTTTATAGGCTCACTTTAAATACTGAAAGGCCACAATGAGGTCTTCCTCAAGCCTTGTTTTCTCCAAGCTGAACAAGTCCAGCTCTCTGTAGGAGAGGCGCTCCAGCCCTCTGATCATCTTCATGACCCTCCTCTGGACCTGCTCTAACAGCTCTGCATCCTTGTTGTGTTGAGGCCCCAGGCCTGGACACAGTGCTCCAGATGGGGCCGCACAACAACAGAGTGGAACCACATGGCACCAGCCACAGATAAGAACCAGATCTTTTCCTCTTAAAAGTCTGGAGAACTTGGGTTCTTTTTAAGAGTGAAGAAAACAATAATAAAATATCATAAAATCTATACATGAGACAAACAAAAATTAGATTTTCTTGTCCAAAACATACAAGAGTGTTATTTTGAGGATATCTTTTAGGAAAACGAGTCCATTAACATTTGGTAGGGCTTGTTCTGTCACAATACAAATGGAACTCTGAAAACTGTGACTCCATAGGCCTAATAAAATTCTATTAGATGATCAACTTTTAAAGGCTCTACCAACCCTGAGGAATAAAAGTATCTAGGTAAATAACTCTTCACTTGCCTTATCTCAAAATAAAACCCGAGAATTGCAGTTTTCCTGTAATGTTCCTGGGACCTCAGGCCCATTCTGAGAATTTCACTGGGTGCCCCTAGCTGCTGAGCAATCTGCATATTGTGATAATTCCAAAAAAGGAGATGGCACTTCAAATGTTCTGAAAAGAAATGTTATGTTGTGAAATGGAATGACAGAAATTCTTTATCTTACACCAACAGAACACTTCTGAAACAACTATTGGAGGGCTGCTGCTGGAGCAGCTGCTGCAATATTGGAGAGTGATGGCAGCAGTGAACTTTCATCTCTGTTTCCTCCCTCAAAGCTGGCCGGAGACAAGGTGGTAATGTCCACTCATATATACAAATAAACTGGCAGCAATTAAGGGCAAGGATCCCATGACCTGAGAATGCAGAGACAGAGGGAATGAGGGAAAGATCTGCATTTCATAGGAAGTTGGTTTTGTGGGGGTTTTCGTTTTTATTTTCCAGTCAGGCAGGAAGCAGAAGAACTTCTAGATCAGCAGTAGCAAGGAA
This sequence comes from Pavo muticus, assembly GCA_016647715.1. Lineage (NCBI taxonomy): Eukaryota > Metazoa > Chordata > Aves > Galliformes > Phasianidae > Pavo > Pavo muticus. The sequence continues at coordinate 320,852 of JACDJE010000130.1, forward strand.
AAAAAAATGTAACTGGAAGAAAACTATGAATTTAAGAAAAAAGATTTGATAACAACCATTAATATGACAGTAGTTAGGAAGGTATTATTAAAATTGCTGTTTATAGCATTTGTATGTATGCATATATATATATTTCTACATATATTGTTGATGGGCTCTGTTGCTTCAGAATCAAGTGTACAGAACTGATTACTGTGGTATTCCATGATGCTGCTTATGCAAGTGTTATTGTCATGTAGAAATGAGTCTCCAATGCCTGTGCCTGCGTTTGCTTGAAAGTCCCACCTTTGAGTCTCAGCTGTAACTGGAGCACAACAAATCAGGGTGAGACGGTTCTGAAGAGAAAAAGAGAGGCAGCAACGTGCCCAAAGGCAATCTCCGAGCCACACCTTTTGCACTGCCACATCTCTAGCGTAAGGAGGAGAGAGAAATGGGAGCATGAAATACAAGTACTGAGGGGGAAGGGGTGTAAGTAGGTGATGTTTAAACATTTTCACAAATTCCAGCAGTTGTTTAGTTGTCTGCTTGGCTTTCCACATATCAAGTGACTCCATAAAATAGGTGGATTCTATTCACTGAAAACAGCATGTTACAAATGGAAAACATTATTGCAACATATCTGGCATCCAGAAAGGGAGAACGTGGCAGGCGGCTGTGAGGCAGTGCTGATGGGGCCCATCTGGAGGTTTCCCTGGGAATGAGCTCTGATGCTTTGTTCTCCTGGGGACAGTGCTCGGTTTGTAACACTGCAGAAATTTGGAAGGAGAGATGTTGACATGTTGAGAAAGATCACACATCTGAGAACAAGTAACAGCAAGTTCTGCTGGAGGGACTGCCACGTGGTGCTGAGACCCCAACCTGCTCCAATCACCCTCAGAGAAAGCAAGGGCTGAGCGCTGAAGGAGCTGATAGCAGGGCACTGCGGCGGTTTCTGGGCAGAGGTACACCTAAACACAGCCCAGAGATCCAAAAGCAATAGTGATAACGTCCTTCTGCTTCCTAACGGGCCCTGCTGCTGGAAGGCAGATATCAGAGAAAACATGGCATTTTTTATCAGAGCCAGGCCTTTCTTTTATATATCGAAATATGCAACTTTGTACCTGCCTTATGGCTGCTTCCCTCCCGAGGTGTCTGAGGAGCATGAATGTCCCCACTCACTGCCTTTTCCATCCTTGCTGAGGTTCATGTCACAGTTCCTCACTCACTGTGAAATCTGCAGGAATTTCTTCTGGTATGACTTCGTCTGCTGGCCTTAGGCTAAACCAGGCTGAACACATGGTGAGAGCCAGAGAGAGGGAAGGAAAGGAAATGTAAAGCAGAGAAGGATGTTCCATTTACATATAAAAAAGTACTGTTTAGGAAACATAGCTGGTGCGTTCCACTTCCAGCTGCCTACCAGTACTTTGGCTATGAAGGAGTAAAAGCCATCTGTGGGATAGACAGCACCATGCCCACTGTGTAAATGTGGCAGAAGACAAAGGGAGGAGAAGCCTTTGTTGCACTAAGGCATTGTGCCAATCCATAAATGTGCCTGGCACCTGACAGATCCATTGGAACATCAGGCTAGATGTTCCTGAGAGAGAAATTGCTCTTTGCCACACTGCGTGTGACAGATCCTGGAAGGTATCTGAGCTAGTTAGGAAAGAGTTCCAGATCTCCAGTTCCTTCTGATTCTCAGGGCTGTTTTCAGCCACTCCTTCAATTACTTGGCTTTGGAGCTGTGACTGTTTCTGCCCATTGCCTGTGCTGCAAGCCAGACCCCAAAATCCCCAAGTAGTAAATGGTATGAATCATGCAATACTCTCATAAACTTGAAGGACATAGCAGTAACAACCAAGTTAGGACACTGTCTGGTCCACACCCTGCCTGGAACAGAGGCCATATCCAACATTCGCCCACATGGAATTAGGATAAATTGTGAAAATTAGAGTTCCCTTCATGTGATGCTAATGCAGTAATGAGGGAACCACCAGATAGAGCAGCCCAGAGCAGAGCCCAGGGCAGGGTGAACGTTGTGCAAGGATGTGGATCTGCGGCTGCTGCTCAGTGACAAGAGGAGGCTGCTCCAATGCTCTTGTCCTGAGGATTTCAGCTCACAGAGCTGAGATCAGAAATCATCACAGCTGGGCACAAAAGATGAAGAGAAAACAAGGATTACTGTCATAAGGAAATCAATTGTTTTGGAGAATTAGTGAAAGAATCTGGAGAATTTGGTACTTTTCACTCTTTTCGTTTGAAGAGTTTTGTTACTTAATGGGAAAAGTAGATGTGTCCCTACATGGAAATTAGAGACTGAACATAGAATAGGTCTTCAGTGAGAGGGTGAGGCTTGAAAAAAAAAATCACAGAGAAAAAAACAAAAAGAAAAAATTACTGTTGCATTGACTTGGGAGGAAGAAAGACAAAAAATGACCAAGATCTTGTGTGTGAAACAGAAGGAATGACATACATCTTCTCTCTGTAACCTTGCATCTCCAGTCCTAAAGAAATGAATCTTTCCCACATTTTCACAGCTAATTAAGAATCAAGAGCTTTAAATTGTGTGAAGCATCAGCAGGCATTTTGTGTCTCCTTCAGAAATGATGAGCTCTACCTCACTGTCTTCATTGTCCATTGTGTCTAAGGCAGTGACTCCTCTATGCACACTAAAACCTGCTGGTGTCATACATTTTTCTTAGTCACAAAGGCACCAGGATTTACATGTTAGTGGTAACACTGCCATTACCAGAAAGGCCAAGGAAAAATAAATAGAGTGTGTGATGTATGAGTTGAGCGGTTTCTGACCTGAGTAGTTTTCAGACAATTTCCATGGAACATGCTCTTCACAATGGCCAAGCCAATGGTCTTCAGCTCCAGTAGGTAAATTTAATTCCTCTCCTCAGTCTGTTCTGGAGCAATGCCACCCAAAAGGTCAATGCACTATATGTTTCAGTGTTGAATGATGTAACATAAGGGAATGATATTTACAAAATTTACTAATCTCAATGGGAGTTTCCAATAAAATAAAAGGAACAAATAAAAAGGGCTTCTGACTCTTGGGAGCAGAGAGGAAGTGAAAGATGTCAGGGACAGAGGCACCACTGCAGTGGAAATTGTACAATGACATGTTAGTCGTTTAAAACAGCCCTGTTATTGGTGGCAAGAACAGACAGCTCAGGGGCGTGATTCATCACCTCCTAAAGAAGATGTCTGAAACAGGTCAGATGAATTCTTTTCTGAAAGTACTTAGTCTTCTCTGCATTTATAAAGGGGCCCTAATATGACTGGATCAGAAATAGTTTGCAAGAGGTATGGCAAGCCACACTTGGAACATAACCATATAAAGAGAACTGGAAAGGACCTGGACAGGTCGTGTGGCCATAAGCAAGGTACCCCTCACTTTAAGGGCAAGCACCATCAGACTTTCTAGACCTGAACTGTTCCTGGTAAATACATGCTTAACTGTTCTTAAAAGCCTTCAGGGACAGAGATGCCATTTACTCCTGCTAGTTTATTTACCCCTAAAGATATCTTTTTTCCTACTTAGCTTAAAATTCTCTTCCTGCAACTTGCAAGCTGCTCCCAGAGGATGTGGATAAGAGATTATTCTCTTCTTTTCAGCAGTTTTTATGTAGCTGGAGGCTGTTGTCATATCTTCCTCCAGTCTTCCCCTCCTTGGTATAATTTTTTCCATCTCCCCATCCACATAACCTCTGCTAGACCTGGGGTCTTTCTCATTTCTTTCCTCTCTCCACTTCTTAAATGATGTGGTGGCTGAAGCAGGATACAGCAGTCCATCTGAGGCCTCATTTGCTTAGGGTAGAAAGATTTTTTTCCTGAGCCTGATATGTAATTCTTCTGTTTATACACAAATGAATGGAATTCTTCAGAAATTCTGGAAAAAGCCTTTCCTGATTTTGGGAGGATTGTGAAGTAAGCAGCGCATTCAGGATGCAAAAAGAAAACAATTAGTCATGACGCTGAAATTAAACTAGAATGGAAATTTCTTGCCTGCTGGGCATCTCTGAATGACTGTATATAAATTTCACTGTATTTATTTAGCCCGACAAGCACTTTATGGGATGCTGAGCAGCAAAACAAGCCCCATTTTATAGAAGAAGACATAAGGCAGAGGGGCTTTGTGGCTCTCCACCACTGCCCAACTCCACGTCAGAGCAAGACCCAAGCTCAACTCATCCTCTGAGAAGGGAACCTGAGTGCATAGGCTCTATGGGATCACAGCATGCCTTGCCCAAGTATTCAACTGTGACAAAGCAGCATAGTGCAGTTTATCTGAAATACAGATAGGTACTACCAAGAACTGAGGTTTCAAGTTATGCTGTTCAGAACTGCAAGTTAACAATGCTGTGTTACTTAGATTCAATGCATTTAAATACCTAATAATGTGATGCTAACATATGACCAGTACGTGGACATCTCCCTGCTCATCACTTCACGCACCCCAACAGTTCCGGGAATTCCCATGCAATTTCCCTCTGCTCCATGTCTGGCTTGTGGTGGACGCAGTTTTTCTCATGCTACAACACCAGTGTTTTACAACTGCATTATCAATGCAGGATAGTCCAGTACTATTCAAATAGGTGTTTAGAAAAACATCTTCTAATGCTTAATCTGGTGTTTGCATGACTGAAAATGAAGCACTCCCTTCTTGTTAGCATGTCACTACCGGTACAAAGCAAGGCTTCCTTCCAGGCTCTGGCACTACTCTGAGTTTGAAGTAACTGCTGGTGGATCTCAATGAGGTTGTTTATAGGCAGAGAAATACCTCAGAAGGGAAGGATTAAAAATAAATGTATAGTTTCTAGTTTTGCCTAGTTTCTACAAGCTTATTAGTCTTTGCAGAACAGCAGGAAATCACACTGCCATAAACCATGAAGCTTGTTTAAAACTATTCTCAGAAAATCAGTTCTGTATTGTTTGAACACTTACAGCCCAGGCAGTGATTCAGTAACGCCACTGAGGTGATGGTTAAAAAAAAGCTTTGGGAAATTGAAACCCCAGGAGGCTGTACAGCATCCTGAGTTATTGCATGTAAATGTCTTTGTTTGGATCCCAGCCCATAGTCTGAAGATGATGAAATGTACTCAGCTTTGTATAGCCAACAAACATCTGAAAATCTTCGTTTTGTACTTTTTCCTGGTTATCAGTAACAAAGACAGCTGTTCCCAAGGATCGGCTGTGTTGTCCCATTTTCCATTACTTTCCCAAGCATCTTCATTTGAGTGGCTGCATAAAAGTCAGGATGATTGGTGTGGATGTTGTTAAGGTTTCACATTTTTGCTTATATAAGCTTAAATATAGTCACATCACATTTCAAAGAGCAGATGGACAAATTGACGTTTTGTTTCACTATGGGGAAAAAGAACTCTGAGGGGACTTTTGGATGAGATGTTCCATTGGGCCCCTCACTACCATAAAGACATTGAGGCCCTGGAGTGTGTCCAGAGAAGGGCAACAGATCCGTGAAGGGTCTGGAGCACAAGTCTTACGGGAAGCAGCTGAGGGAACTGGGATTGTTTGATCTGGAGAAGAGGAGGCTCAGGGGAGACCTTATCACTTTCTACAACTACCTGAATGGACTTGTGGAGAAGGGGAAGTTGGCGTCTTCTCCGATATAACTGGTGATAGGATGAGAGATAATGGCCTTAAGTTGCTCCAGTGGAGGTTTGGGCTGGATATTGGGAAAAATTTATTCTCGGAAGAGTGATCAGGTGCTAGAATGGGCTGACCAGTTAGGTGGAGTCACTGTCCCCATTAGTGTTCAAGAAATGTTTAGAGGTGGTGCTGAGGGATGTGGTTAGTGGATACAGTGGTGATAGGTTGACAGTCAGGCTTGATGATCCTTATGGTTCCCTTCCAACTCGGGATATTCTATAATCCTATGATTATGCAGCACGGTGAGATGGACACTGAGCGAGTCCCCCCTAGCTGTTTCCATCTCCACACTCCGTGCAGAGACGTGCAGGACCCGCAGTTCCGACAGCCGGGGTCGGGGGCCGGGTGCGCATTTCCTTTTTTTTGCGGCCGGCGCTCCAACAAGCGCACCCCGCTACAAGGGGCGGCCGCGCTGCTTCCGTGCGGGAATGGCAGCGGGGCCGGGGGCTGCCATGGGGGCGGCGGGCGGAGCAGGACCGCGCCGCCGCCATAGCGTGAGGGGCTGGGGCGGGGAGGGGGAGGAGGAGGACAGGGAGAGGTAAGGAAGGAGGGCGGGGAGCAGGGGGTGGAGCGGGAGGGTGCAGCCGCTTTCTTCCTGAGTAGAAAAACGGCCCCCCCGCTCCGTGCCCTGGGGCTGCTCGGCAGAAACTCGCGGGCCGAGGAGCTTTGGGACCGTGCCGAGCAGGGGCCGCCGGCAGAAAGTGCGCGCCCCCGCCCCGTCCCGTCCCTCCACTGGGCGCGGCGGGCCTGGGTGCTCCTCTCGGCGGCGCTGCGGGTGCCGGCGGGGCGCGGGTCGGGCCCCGCGCACTGGAGGTGCTTAGATCTGTGCCCCACCCCCCAGCAGCGCTGGAGCCGTCCGCAGGCGCTGAGTGGAGCCTCGCAGACGTGCCTGTGTGAGAGGTAAGTGGAAGCATCCTCGTCGTGCGCTTAGGGGAGCCCAGAGACAGGAAAAGGGAGACCTGCCCGATGCAACTTCCTGCCGCTTTGCTTTTTGGTGGTTGTTGTTGGAAAAGTCGGAGTGAGCGGGGAGCGCGGCTGCCACCTCCCGCAATGCCGGCGGCCCTCGAGCCGCTTCGTGCGAGCCCCACACCGTCGCGCCGTGCCCTCCTGCACGCTCCGCGAGCGTGGCCCGACGGCACGAGGAGAAGCCGCTCTGCGCCTCTCCGTGACGTCCCCTCTCGAAACAACGTAAAGCTGTGCTGCTCTCCAAGCTGTCTTTTTGGACAGTGACAATGTAAGAAGCGAATACAGCTGGGAACGAAATGCAGGAATTAATGCTGAAGTAGCTGCAGGGTTTGCTCACCCCGAGAAGATGAATTTCAGTTTAAGTAGTGCTCAAGTTTTAATACAGCCCAAACAAAGAGCAAGCGAATCTCGGCTGAGCATTGCTACGCGATGGTTATCACGCCAACAATGACCATAACTCAGCACGGGGTTTGGGAAAGGAACAATACAGTGAAGAGCAGCAGTGGGAATCAATAACTCAGATCCTGTTCATTGCTCTGAAAGTCTCTCGCTGGGCAACCCCAGGCAGCACGCCCCACCTCGCTCTGCCTCCGATTCCCCCCTCATAAAGCAGATAAATGTGCCCGCTGTCTCACGGAGGCGCTGAGAGCCCTAATTAATTAATTGAATTCATAATTGCTTGGAGATCCCTGGGTGCGTTTTTCAACAGAAGCGCTAAGTGTTACTCCAGCTGGGGGTTCTTGCATTGTGTGGCACTGCTCGTATGGGTTTCTTTTGTGACCTACATTAGCTGAAGTTTTTAATGGAAGGTAACGAAGTGCCAGTTCTGGGTTGGAACTTTCTTGACTGTAAATTTTGCTGGCAAGCAAAGCTACAATATACTTCTCACAGGCTGTTTCACTGGGGAAAGACTGCTAGTGCTTTAACAAAACGTTTTCTTGTTATTCAAAATAAGTTTGCTTCTACAGCTGGAAGTATTGGGATACTTAGCATTGACTGGTATTGCCATGGAAAATCAAAAATTGTATTATTTAATATAAGATACATTTATAAATGTATCCGCATCCTGTGTGTGGATGCTGACCTCAGAAGACACTGAGGTCAGTGGCTCTGTCACTCTGTATCCCTGTACAGTCACTTCTAACCTCAGCACTTAGGTCATAGAGAGTATGTGCTGCAAAGGAAGAGCTACACAAATTGGTTACCTGTGGTAAAAGCTGATAGTTTCTAGTCACCCAAATGAGCTCAAGTGTCATCACAGTTTATTTTAATTGTTCTAATGAGGTATTTAGTAAATTTCTATATCACAGTGGAGAAAGAAGTGCATTTTATTACCTGGCTAAGTGTTAGATGTTATTTCCATAAGTTGCATACTGTTATAATAAAGTTGAAGCTACCTTTCAACTACTTCTTTATGAGCAGTGACTCAGTTTTGGTACTACTTCTTCTGGCACTTTTTCAAAAAAAAAAAAAAAAAAAAAAAAAAAAAAGAAAAAAGTTTTTCAAGCCTGGATCAGTGGTGGTAGGAAATTATTACCCCCAGCAGGCAGCTGGTGGGTTGCAAATGAGCATCACCATCTTATTTCCAGGTGAAGAAGTGGTCCCATGCATTAGTGGCTGGCAGCCTGAGCCATGGGAATGGGGTGAAGTGAGGCTGTAAGTGAGGCCATGCAGCAGCAGTAGTGTCTGCATAGGACTGTGACTCAGTTCTCACTAAATGCAATCACAGAAGTTTAGTTAGAACTGAGTCACATTCCTACGGCTGTGTTTGGAAATTTGAACATCTGGCACCCCCATCATACTTCAGCAATGAGCAGAAAGTGATTCAGTTACTACTGCTATTGTTCCTGGATATTTTGCAAGAAATAAGGTTTGTTTTCCCCTTCTTATTTTTTGTAGAGATTAAAAGTATAAACAAGGAAACAACTTTCTGTAACTCTTGTTTCCTGGTTTAGACTTGGTAATCCAGGTGTGAGAATAGTAGAAGATACGGCTTTTGCTTAGTGAGCTGCATTTAATTGGCAAATAGGATATCTCAGCAGCAAGCTTGTACTGCCTGTTTGCACTTCCTTTCAGCTGGTTCAGATAAAGGGGTTTGGTTACAGTGTTGTACTTCCAAAGCTGCTACAGCACAGTGCCAGTTTGTGTTCACAACTGTACTCATGTCTTTATTATACTTAAGCTTAATATTTGGTTGAAAGCCCATCCCTTGAACTGTTCCCCGTTTGGGTGGGTGTGCTTTGTGCCAAAGCGTGGAGCATGACCCAGGGATGACGTTCCAGATATGCACAAGGTGCAGCTCTTCACTGCAATCCAGAGGGCCAGATCCTGCTCACCTTATGTAAACATCAGGATTTATTCACTCCACAGATTCAACATTTTCTCATGTGAGACCCATGTTATGTGTCTGTTAGCACAGCTAATCATGGTGGGGATATGATGAGGTGTGGTAGCTTCATTAGCAAAAGCCTCAGACCTTGTGCACTGTGCTTTTTCCAGACTCGATTATTTGCTCAGGATGGGAATGGAGCAGGGAAGGGGATTAAATCCTGCCAGGAAGTATTGCTGATGTGATGTGGGTCCTTTCTCACAAATGCTTGGCCAGCAGAAGTTCAGCAGAAGCAAGGTGTTGGTAACATGGACCTGGCCTATGAGGTCTGGTCATTTTGGGAGTCACATGAAGGATAGAGCACTGGGAATAGCTTCTCCCATCAGATGCTGACATCACTTTTTCACTGCTGTTGGGATGCAGTCAGGTGTTAAAGCTCAGTTACAGTGAGGCCATTATTTTTACATGGTCTGAAATTACCTTTGTTTGGTCCTCTTTTCTTTTTTCTCCTCCTAGCTCAGACTCAGGGAGAGTACCGTAGGGATTGGCAATAGACTTGTTTAGAGCAGACAATGGACTGTGGGGATTCTGGTCAGTTTTCTCAGATAGGTAGCAGATAAACTTGATTTTAACATTAGAGTTCTTTCACTACAGTTTTCTTTATGTTCTTGTTTGTTGTTTTCATTTGTTTGTTTTTATCAGAGATAAGAAGTATGCTGAATGTTTGATAGAAACCATGTATGCCATCATAAGTTTTAAAATGAAATATTTGCTATAGCTATCAGTGTATTTCAGAAATTCTCTAATAATGTTTCTGTGGATGCCAAGTTACTTTAAAGCTTTTTGATCAGATCCTTGTAACTGTGGTGCACCACATTTTTTGCTGAAGTGCTACATAATGTTTTGGTTGAGCTGCGAGAGCCATGCCTGCAGAGCTCAAGGCTGGAAAAATTAGAATTTACAATTCTAAATTTAAAGATTAACCTGTAATTTAATGGTAATGTTGAAGCCTACTCAAGAAAATTGGTTGTGCCAAACGTGAGCAGCTAAACTTTGCAAGAGTAGTGAAACTTCAAGCTGTATCTGTATTGGAGACTTCTTTCCATGGGAATATAACTGGCGCTTTTCATCATGGCTGTTCTCAGCAACAGTGAAGACAGCAGTAATCTCAAAGGAGCTACATGGCAATATGTACTGTGTTCTCTCCAAGTTTGTACCCTGTAAAACATTGGGTGCATCTGGTACATACATATTATATAGACAGAGAAACTATATGCTCTCTATCTATACATCTCTATTCCAGAAACTGAAGATACAGAGATGTATAGCAATGAAAGACGAATGTAGCAGAGGTAACAACAGAGTAACAACAATAACTATGAACAGCATATTGAGTTGAGGTGAGAGGGGGCTGCCAGGTGAGGTGGTGCAATTGAGATCCACAAACATAGAGGTGTATTATAGCAAATGAAAGAGCAGTTCTGTGAGAATATACGTCTTAAGAGTAGATGTAAATAATATAAAAGCAAGTGCTGATTCAAGTCAGATTGTAATCTTTTTAGATTCATGAATTGACTAGTATAGATTACTTTAGTTTTTACCAGTGTTCTTTACATGTCAATATAATATAAATAAAGTTGTAGGATAGCTTTGTATGCAAGGCTGAGTCATTAACAGGATATGGAGACAGTTAAAATGTACTTTGACCCCATAGCAAGCAAAGGAGTTGATGCATTCCCATCTGTTGATATGACATTCTATGGAAATGCTAACAAATATGAATACTTGATATCTTCAACTGCTGAAGTTTGTAAGTAGGTGGAGATATACAGAGAGAAAGAGCTGGGTTTGTAGAACTCCAGCTGAGACATTTGTCTCCATTTGTCTTGGAGGGCAATTAAAACAATAAGCAGGAAAGTTTAAAGCTGTCAGTTATACGTAGTAGAGGTGAACAACCAGCCAGGGAACTTGAAACATTTACAAATAGTAGGAGGAGTAAAGAGGAAGGCTAATAAAGAGATATTAATTGGAAAAGGGAATAGAAACTAAAGTGAGAGATGGAAACACCAGTGTCAGAAGTTTCTGATAATCAGCCTGCTGAAGCAGCAAGGGAAGCTCCATGGCATGCAGCAGTCTGAGTAGGCTGGATTAAGCGCAAGGAGGATTTTTGTTTCGACAGCAGTAAAATTGCCTTTCCCCTTTTACATGTATGATTAATTTTTCCTGTCCTCTATTTGCGCCTCCTGGGCATTGCAATCACACAGTGTTTTGCAGCTTTTCCTGTGCACTGTGCTTCTGTAGCTTCATCCGTGCACAGATCACGCTCTGGGTAACCTCAAACAATCTCTTCCTTTGCTTACTTCCAGTGGTGAGACACTGTTTCACTTCTGGCCTGTAGGCTGCTTTCACAAGAAACCTTCTGTTTGGTTCCTGATACCCCAAGCCCAACTGTTTACACACTTCCAGGCTTGCTGAATGGGTCACAAAAAGCTATGCTGCTTAGCAGCTGCCAAAAAAATAACCTGAACTGTTACAGACTCCTTTGTTCTGAGTTTCTGCACTATTATGGTGATAGTTTAGTCCCCAGAAGTCTCCTACATGTTAGAACTGTGTAATGGATGGACAAGTGGTTTGCAGATTGACCTCTGGGACATCAGTGGAATGGGCAAAAGCAGTTAATACTTTCTAGTTGCTTTTGTTAGTGCTAGCTTCTGTGAAAAATAATTATTTCTAATTATTTAAATGGCCTTTTAAAAATTATTTCAGTTTAGGATAAAATAAAAAATGCTGGAGCTCTCAAAGAGATCCTTCTGTGGAGGTTCATAGTTTTATAGTCCTTGATGGTAGGAGTGACTGAGCTTCCATTCACTGAATGCCTTAGCAGGCATGTCCAAACTGGTTGGGAATTACTGCCTTTATGGTGCTGCATATCAAAATTATTTTCTTAATCATTCTAGGCAGTGAAGTATAGAATAAAGGATCCCAGTAGGAGTTAAGAATAGTAATGTTTGTACAACTGAAAAATTGAGAAAGCATTTGTGTAGTGGAATAAATTATAAAATAGAAGAAAATTCCAAATTCCCAGGCTATGGTTTGGGCATGCAGAAAATTTAAATCCTGTTTTTGCTTGAGGCAGAGAAAAGGTTATGCATTGGGAGTGTGTAGTCCATGTTGATTTCTATATATGGTGGTAAAAAAGACAAATAAGATTTAAAATAAAAGGGCTAAGCAGACGGAGCTTCCATGGCTGATGACTTGCATGTTCTACAGTGAACTTATAAACATACTTTGCAGTTGCTGTTCTGTCTGCAGCATAGTGCAGAATTGAGTGCTACCCATCATGATACTCATACAGCTGCATGCTGTGCTAAATAGATCCATTGAATTTTGTACATAGATCAAAGGACAGGCACAAGTTTAAATCTTGACTGCTGACATGTCATAGACTGATAATTAGTTTAGGAACTGCTTCCTTCTAGTTGCCTTTGTGGTTTTCAGAGTTACAGCAATTGCTCAGACACGCGAGTTGACACAAAGCCTCTTTTAAGGTTATTTTAGATCATATTAGAAAAAGTGCAAAACAAACACACGGGTACCTGAGCTATACTTTCTTTATTGCAGATTGATTTCTGAGTTATGGTTTGCATTTCAATATTTAAGCTTTTAAATACTTTTTAGATTATATACTTATGGTGTAGCATTTTTCTCACAGTGGAAAAGTAAGAGAGGAAGAAGCAAAGTAATGTCCCCTGGTGGTTAAGGTTGCAATAGTTATTACTCAAGCTGTGAGCAGTAGTTCTCCAGCAGGTCTGTGAGCCAGTAGGAACTGAATGGCAATATATGGGAATTAGTCTCTATTGACTCTTTCACCTCTCTGTTTCCATGGACTCTAGCTGCATTGTTTTGTCCTTAAATGTAACTGGTTTCAGTTAGATGACTTGATTGCACTCCTATTTTTATTTGCAAAATACTTGGGTCAGTGGTAAAACTGATACTCTTCTATAAAATAACTTTCCGATTAATATGCTCATGGTTTTAAAACATCACTATTTCCAAACGATAAACTTGGTTTTATAGAAGCTGATCCTCCACCATGAGGAGGAGAGCCTATAGCCTCAGCAAGTGTCTCAGCACACAGCTCTTGGCCTAGAGTCACTCCTGGTGGGACCGAGTGGGTAGGGCTGGTTTGTATGTGCCCCAACCCTGGACTCTGGGGAGGCTCTCATTCATTAACCTGAAGAGTCCATGCTGTTCTGATGGAAACTTTAAGCACCAGAAATCCTAAGTGCCAGCTTTGCTGGTCATAGATTTACATACTGATGAGATATCATGTCAGAGGTGAGACATGGGTGAGTCTTGGAGATGCTACCAGAGATGCTCACTATTTCTTTTTTCTAGGAGATGATACAAGAGCTGTCCCAGCAAAAATCATCCACAAAGTGCCTCTTCAGAACTGAAAATGCTATTCTCTAAATGTTTTTTTTAATAATCCATAATGTGAGGTAGCTTCAGGTATTGCTGATTCAACCAGTGCTGTCCTTTCCTCACAGCCCTCCACCCCCTTTCCTGCTCCTTTGCTCTCACTGCTGGAGCTGTCTTTCAATGCACAAGCAGCTGGAGTCAACAGGGCCTCTGTTTTCCTTTAGACAGTGTTTATTTGGTGAACCTACTGTGTATAACAATGTCCAATTCAGTTAGTGGCATCAGTTTTACAATACTTTTTTTTTTTTTCCCCCCAGTAGAATATCCAGTCTTTAATGTGGGTGGGGAGAATGGAAATAGTTAAGATTTATTCTTTTTTTTTCCCCCCTAGAATAAATGGTGTTCTCTACTGTTTTGTTTCTGCTGGCAGTGGAGTGGAAATCATGGCAAATGCTTTTTCAGTCTGAATGACAGCCCTTCAAAGCATATGGTATATTAACATTTTCTTCTGTGGGTAAGCATCCTTCGCTCTCCTTATTTTTAATACTTTATCAGGTTGTGGTTTCCAAACTGAATAAAACTGAATAAAAAAGTGTTTTCAGAAAAGGTTGAGTTGCATGATAAAGTTGTTCTTGGAAGATGTGGTTGGTAATGATGTAGTGTAATATGATAGTAAGGAATTCTTTTTTACTTTAAAGAGTAGTATTATGAGTGAGATTTAAGCAATCAGAAAGCCCAGGGTCCTTTTAATTTCAGCCCCGTATATTGAACAAACTTGTTGAAGGTTCACCCACAACTGTTAAGTTGGGGTTTATGTGACCAATTGTCTATCCGTGTTTGGCTTCACCTAAGCTATGGAGATAATTGGGTTTCAGATGCATGTTTCCAGCAGTGCAGTATATTTCTTTAGGTTTCAGTAGGCAAGTTAGCTAAGGAAACATCAGAATATGGAGTTCAACACAAAGCTTACGCATTCTGCTTCAGTGGTTTATGGTTGTCCTCCCCTCCTCCCTAAGGACATTCATACCATTGTATTGAATTTTAAATAGTCTCTAAACATTATTATATTTGGCCAGGTTCTCCTGTTGAAGGTGCATTGGTTCTTCTGGAGTATGTTGCATCTCACACCTGATAATTTTTGAAGTGATTTTGTAGATACCTTTACAAGCCAGTTTAGTTACTAACTAACTGCAGTGAGGAAAACCACTGATACCTCGGAGCCCTGTAGAATTACTGAGAGAGATCAGTAAATCAGTATAACATGTGGTCAAGTCTGTCCTAGTCTGGGAAGGCCTCAATTTTGCATGTGGTTCAGGGCAGCTCAGCTGCTTGAAGCCCCTGTGGAGCTGGTTTGTCAGGGCTCTAACTGTAACCACCTAGTCTGTATTTCTTCACTGGCTGATAGTGCCCATCCATGGCTGTGATTCTTTTGGTTATCACTTTTATTAGTCCTGCTCTTAAGGACATTGCAGCTAAGACAGCACGGAACATCTTTCTCTCCTCCCTCTGTAGCATCTCTTCAGCCATGCTCATGCCGTCCCAGGCCCTCTCTGTGGTTGTGGCTGGGGCCTCCACAGAGGTGCACGTGAAGAGGAAGGTCACTCTGTACTGGTGTGATCTGACCACGAATGAGTGACTTTCTAGTCCTGTTTTTGTCACTGCCTATTGACTTTCTTCCAAACCCTCGTTCTGTCTGTACTGGCTATGAATATACTACATATCTGTTTTCCAGTTATCCTATTTCTAGGCCAAACAGTGTAGTGTGGTGGTTGCCTCTGGTATACGAGGTAAAATAGGGTTTACCTTCATTATTAAATGCACACATGTATGAGGGGAGAAGGTTGGGG